>VWZG01001695.1:82848-134331 GCA_013396735.1 Grallaria varia
AAAAAAAAAAAAAAGAAGCAGTAGGCAAGAATTCAGCACATTAGAATAAAGAATGTGAGGATCTGATTCATAGAATAAGAGACAAACAAATTAATTTAGAGTGCAGGTTTTCAGTTTTGTAAAAATAAATTTTAAATGTTTAACTTTTTGTACTGGATAGTCACATGAACATAACATTATTCCTTGCTTGATCCTGTTCTTACTATGTCTGATTTTACTGTATGTTGTTAAAAAAGCAAACGTCATAACTATATGATAGTTTTATGTTTGTAGCACAAACTCCTTGAAAGCCTGGTCCCTCAAACACCTTCATATCCCCCTGAGCTGCTGAAATCAGGTGACGCCACTGTTGGTTATTTCACATTTACTGCACAAACCCTTTATCACCAAGGAAGAAAATTCCAAAGTGTGCTTCAAGAAGCTTTCCAAACAAAAAGCTTTCCTGACAGATGTTTTATGTTTTAACGTGTTTTCCTAAGAAAAGCTACACAGTCATGGAAGCTTTCTAACTCAGGCAGCTAGGAGCCTTGGGTGGAATTGCTACAAACCCATGTGTGATTTTGTGAGAAAGGCTTTTGATCATTGCCATTGGAAATCCCAAGGTAAAGACAATAGCCTGTTTATTCTCCGATGTTGCACAAAAAAAAAAGGACAAAAAAACCCCAGAGACTTTTATTTAGGTAAACCTCTACGATGCTTTCATCAGATCACAAGGAAAAAAATCAATTAAGCACCATGCTTCTATATGCTCTTTTGCCTCACTCTCAAATTTACAGCTTACCTAAAAGAAACTGGAGAAAAGGTCTAAGACCAAGACTCAAACTGATAATACACCTGAAAAGGAAATATCCCAAAACCACAATGGATTAAGTAAACTTTCCTAATGAGCTTACTTAGTTCTTTCTTTCCTCAGAGACGTCAGGGTTCCTCCCGATCCCACATTTGTCCATTTCTCCAAATTCAGGCAGAACTGAGTAAACACTACCACGGTGCATTGCTTCTTCCACTCTTTCCTCATCATACATACTGGTTTATTTGTAAGGTAAGAGTGTAACTCAACTGGCTTGTGTCCTAAAATACAGTGGCCAAGATGGAGGAATAAATCCTTTGAGAAGACTGACAATAAAAACTGAATATTTAATAAGTGTTGTGGACATTATTAAATACAAAAGCATATGACGAGGTCACCATATTGTCATAATTGTAACCCAGACACCTGGTTTGATACAGGTTATCCGAAGGCTCCTGCATTTGGTCAGGAGCTGTTGGACTGGGCAGAGATTTTGTTTTACGGGGGTCAGTTCTGGGAGATTACATGGTGAGGAGAACCACTGAGATATACACACCACACACACACTCTCCTCCAGGACTTAAAAAAGATCACTCAGAACTTGGACACATGAAGACACAATAATGTGATGTGGGAAATTCTGCTTTAATTGTAATTAGCCCTTTGTTAATTTAGAGAATATGATTCCTAACATTCCTAACTTTCCTCTTATAATGAACCTGTCTCTTACTTTCAGCTGAAAAAATATTTTATCCTATAACTTTGCTTAAGAGAATTCTTCTTTCTTCTCCTAAGAAAGCATGCATCGTATTTGCAGTTCATGTGTAAGACTTTGGGTAAATTAATTGTAACAGCTTTTAGCATTTGAAAATCAAAGTTTTTTATGCACTGCAGTGTATTTCATAATATGATATGACATACATTGACAAAATAAAAGAAAAACTAACAAATTATATCCAATCAGTGGTTTCTTAATGGTACTAGAGAAAAGGGAGAAGGAAAAAAAAGGCAAAGGTTTCAGTGTTAAACTATGTATCATAGCCACTGGACAGCAATTGCTGTGGCCATGTTGGAAACAGGGAACACCAAGAGCTGGTAACATTCCTTCTTTTCCTGCTCTGTGGTGAGCCTCCAGGAAAACCCCCACACACGTCAGACTCCTTTATTCCAGAAGGACGAGAGAAGAAATGACATCTCCTATATCTGTGCTATGAATTCACATAAAAAAAAAGACAAGCAGGTTCTTTTGGAAAAAACAGGGGGAAAGTGTTTTCCCAGAACAAAATCCTGTTCTGGGCTGAAATTTTCTCAGGTTGAGACATGGTTGGTACTTCGTCCTGCTAATTCCTCACTGGTCGCTAAAACTTTCTCCAACAGAGATATGAGCACAGCCTAGAACAGTGTCCAAAACGCTGTCATCGAATCCTGGTACTAACAGACACAACAGCAGCCCTGGTTAACTCCTCCGCACAGCAGTTTTGTTTATTTTGATAAAGACAAGCACATGCACAAAGAGCTTCCCCAGACCAGCACCACTCCACAACAACAACAACGAAACACAAGAAAAAGCAAAGACAAACACTGTAACAAAGTACCAATCACTCTTACCCTTCAACAAAGCAAAACCTTAATCAAATAACAAATGAGTAACTTAATATCTCCTTTGGCTTTAAATCCTTCCCCATTCCTTGCCAACCCCCACTTCCCTTGAAAACCAGATGGCCCCGGCAATATGCCCTGAAGGTCAACAGATGCACCATGTCTTTGGTTGAAGAAAAGGTATATAATGTCTTTAATAATATTTCCAGATGATAAAACTGGAAAACACAAGGTGGAAAAAAAAGCACAAAAACATCCACAGCAAGGAAACAAAGCAAGCACAGTTACTGTGTTAAAATATTCAAAACACCATTGAAAATAAAAGCCAAGTATGAACTCTTATTAGTGCTATGAATAATAAATAACAAGTGAAAAGAAGATTGATTTAAAAAAAAAGTACTGTAAAAAATTACATAAAGAAAGGATACTAGATAACTCTGGGGACTGGTAATGGATATGGCAGCTTATTTGTCATGGCTGTTAGAAGTTGTGAATTTCAAGATTTTCATGTTTTTACAAAATGTGCCCGTCTTTTGGCTTCAAAGGAAACTGTGTCAGTGAGTGAGTAGATGAACACATTCATAGGTGAATAAACAGGTGAAGAATTTAGCCTGGAGTGGGTTGGCTGAGGCTTCACTCAGTTCCAGCAAAAAATGTCTGGAAAGACTCAAATGAATTACAGATTAAACTATTCCAGATTTTCGCCAGTGAATTTGAGGTCCAAATCCAGGTCTGTGAGTCTTAATGTGAAAACCGATTCTAGTGACGCTATTGTGCTTGATATTTTCTGTGCTCTTCTACTTCCAGATCAAATTTATCCAATTTAACAATAAAACCAACTTTTAACTGCTGAATTATCATAAAGGCAGGAAGATACCTTTCCTCAGAACATCCATGATAAAATATTTCACACTCCTCCTTGTCACAACTGGGAAATTGTTTATTCTTTGCCTGTAGCAGTATGACTCCCTAAGTTTGGTCCCAGCATTTTAAGGCTTAGTAAATGAGGTTCTGTAGACATCCCATAACTTACTACTTGTAGGAAGAGAGAGATTTATCTGTGTAGATATTTTAAGCTCATGGCACATAAAAAGTTGAACAAATTAACTTAGCACACTTTCCTCAACATGAAATAATTTGTTAGCCTAGAGTAACCTGCTCACATGTCCTTGTAGAAGCCTAGAAGATGAGGGACTAATGCGTGCATCTCGAACACCGATAGCCACATAGCTGTGGAGCCAACCAAGGACTCTTGGCAAGAATAACCAAGGACTGTTGGTAATAATGCACTATGACAAAGGATAGGATGTGGCTGGAGAAGGGGGCCATATGGAAGGAGGGCAGCACTTTCCTGGGACAAATGTCCTTGTTCTGGCTCAAGGAGAAAAGCACAACATAGTACAGCGCAAACACAGGAATAAGGTTGGAAAGCGGGCATGCATCATGGGCGGGGTGGGGGGAGAATCAAGACCACCAAAGACCTCTGATGCTCTCGGCCCATTTCCAGAAAGGTCTAGAAGAACCATCTGTACATTGTAACTAATCTGCATAGAAAGGGAGAAACTTATCTCCAGGGCAGGGAAACTGAGCTATAAAAAGGCACCCCAACAAAGCCCAAGCACACATGCCCCCTCAGGACCCTGGACATCCCATCAGGTAGAATCATGATGGAACCACGACTGGTGATCTCTCTCTCTTCTTTCTTTTCATACTTTCTTTCTCTTTCCCCCTCTTTAATTTATCTCTCTCTCTTCCCTTTCACCTTACCCCTTTATCCACACTCATTGCCATGTGCTTATTCTAGGAGATCAGGGACAAACACAAATTTCCATGCCAAGTGTGTAATTTACTAATAAAGCTGTGTTACCTTTTGCATACATCTGACTTTTGTCATACCTTTTGACCATGAGCATCTACCTGGTGCTCCCTTCCCCTTAAGGGTGGGACACCACAGTCCTTAGTTTGAAACTCTACATCCAAGGAAAAAACTACAACTCAGTTTACTTCCTCACAGGTTCAGAACTAACAGAAGTACCAATGAACAAAACCTCTCCCAGGAGTATGCATTAATAAAGCACCCTGGGCAGCTACACTTTAAGAGAAATGACCTCTTTTTACTTAAAGTACATTTATGTCACCATTTGAAATGAAATTTTTTGTACTTGTACACAAACAATGTAACAAAGCCTATTCCTGTCTGAAATTACAACTACAGGAACCAAAGAGCCTTCAGCTACCTGCTGCTAACAACACGAGAGTGATGTGGATATGCTGCTGGGGCCAGAAGGTGTTAAGAACCTTTAGCCTTGAACAGGTATCAGCTGTGCAAAGTAGCTTCCACCCAAGAAAATTATGCAGACAGATGGTACTTCACTGGCACAATGGACAGTCAAGGAGGAATAACATATCCACTTCAGCTTAAACTCTGGTGGCTAGAGTTTAAGTAGGTCTGACCTTAAGATCCGATGACCTGTCTCCAAAGATGCTTCTGGCCTAGCAGAGATGCCGTGCACACATGTAAAAAGCACTGCTTTGCCATCAAGGACCCACTGTCTTCCCAAACAGCACTAGGCATAATGACAAAGCCACCCACACTTTGGGAGATGCGGCCTCTTCCAACACTTCTTCTGGCCATGATACTCTTACAAGTCCTGGAGAGAGTTTTATTTTTCTCTTCCCCTCTCTATGGAAGTCAGAACGCACCCAGTTTACTATCACTTCACAGTCCAGCCAACACAGAAGCCAGAGGAGGTATCTATCAGACTCCTTATACCCTAAAATAACACTGCAAATGTACACTCTATTTCAAGCAAAACTGAATACAGTGCTGAGAAATTAAAACTGTTAATCTGAATAACTGCATACATTTCAATAATCCCACCATAAAGACTGGAAACTGTAGAGAGACTTCATTAGATTTTTTTGTGTGAATAAGGAGTAAACATCATTATGTCAGTGGAGGACCATTACAAGCTGGGAAAAGCCTATTACTGATGAAATTGAAAAATAAGCAAAGCAAGCTGCTGATTTCTAGGTACAATTGTGTGGAAGGGAAGAAGCTATATGACAATAAAAGACCATGAAAGCTACTCCATTTTTAGAACACAGAGAATGCAAAACTGTAAACATCTTACAGTAGGTCAGGTTCAGTGCCTAACATTGACAGCCTAGCATTCATACTGTATAACAAAAATGTCAGCAGACATCTCTCCAAAGCAGCTCCACATTATCAGTCCATTGAAATATTTATTCAGCAAGACATAACATCAATAACATTATCTCGTAAGTTTTCTATTTTTAAAATATTTGGAATTGCATTAGATTGCCTAGTGCTCAAACCACTTTGCTGCAATATTTTTTAAAAAATAAAGAGACACTCCTAGCCTCATCTGAATTATTTATTCTTCTCTTCAGAATTACAAGCCAGTGAGTATCAGCATAAAGAAGCTCAGAAACATCCAATCTAGCCAGCTGTTTTCAAGATATAACAGGAGACACGAAACCTTGATCAATAATACAGCATCGTTATTTGTATTAAACTGCTGCCTAGAAATGCTAACCATGAATCTTATATGCAAGATTATATTAAAATCCAGAAAACTTCAGATGAAAAAAGAGATAAAATAATCCTTGTCCCCAGAAGTTATAATTTAAGAATAAAATCAGAGATAAGGGATGAATACATTCTGATGAAAAACAGAACGAAACAATGAATATGTCTCCAGGCCACACTGCAGAGGACATACTCATACTAGCCTGAGTACTGCATGACATGCTATGTTACACAATTTTTCCTGTAGTAAAGTAGGACTGGCCCAGGTAAAATATCAGCCTAGAAAAGCTGCACTGTTTTGCTAACCATGCTAACTTGGGCTTCTGTACAAAACCCCACACTGTGCAGTGCTGGTACAGCCAATAAACAAATGCTGCTCAGCATTTTCAATGCAATAATTTGTTCTTCTTTGTTTTAAAAGTGGATACCTCCTAGAGTCACCTGATCAGCATGCCACACTCAGCCCAAATTCATGTCACAAACCTTGTGGGGCCCATCCAAAACAAGGGACATAATGAAAGCAGGCAGACTGGTAAAGGCCCTTTCCAAAAAGCACTGCAGTGGAGCCCTGCTCAGAGGGAAGGGGCAGCTCTGCCAGCTTCCACGCTGGCACAGCAGTACGAAACAGGTACTCTTTCCAAAGGGCTTTTCAAAACAAAACCTGCAGTTGCCTTTCCAGTTCCATTTGCAGACTCCTCTGCTCCAGTTGTTAAAAAAGAAACAACAACGACAGAAGAATAAATGTGAAGCAAACTGTAGTATATCCTGCAAATAGTATTCCTCCTATTCCTTTGGTACACAGACAATTTGACTGTGTTTTCCTTTGAAAAAGCCTTTTTGTTCCCCAAGTAAAAAAAAAAAAAAAAGAAAAGGTTATCTGGACAGTTTTAAAGAATACAAATGAAAGACAGTGCAAGTTTGATTCACAAGAATACATCTGTATGACACTGGTACAGCTGCAGCGTGAAGTGTTTTCCCTGGGCTGGCAGCGCCACTGAAGCAGCACAGCTGATCTCTGGAAGAGGGAAACAGCTACGTGGGCACTGTCCTGCTTCAAGACGATGTGCAGTGTAGCACCCACAGAAACAGGGGTATTCTTGCACAGGTCTCACAGAGCTGTATTTAACTGAGGGAGCCCCAATCTGGGCAGTGTTCAAAGCCAGGCTGGATAAGACCTTGAGCAAGCCGGTCCGCAGGGAGGTGTCCCTACCCATGGCAGGGGGCATGGGTTGGGACTAGATGATATTTAAGGTCCAATGCAATCCCTTAACTTTCTATGATTCTATGCAAATGTCTCTCTCTCTACAGCTCTTCATTACAAAATGCATCAAGTACACTACCTTTTGCCTTTAACTCTGATTTGGACTGCATAAGGCGTGATTATGCCCAAAAGCAACATCAGTCTTGCAGGAAAGGCTTATTGCACTACTGTGTTCAAGGGGTGACAGGGAAGAAGAGGAAAAGCCTGCTCAAGGGAATACAAGAAATCTATGTACATCCGGTCCACAATACTGATATTGCTAGCAGTTACCTGAAAACAACACTCTTGGAACACTGCTTGGAAGCTGGTGGGAAAGCCCACAGTAGAAGGCAACGTGCCCGGCTCTGATTGGGATTTTTGCTTGTTTGGTTTATACCTACCTTTTTTTTTTCTATTCCTTTTTACCATAAACAGATGCAGGTGATTAAGAGCCTGGCTGTTAAGAGCTCTGGTAGTTTCAGCCCCAGGAGACCCCAGGCAGGACAGAGCAGGCAGAAGGGGTTATGTGATCCCAGAGCCACTGCTTCCACAGGCTAGATTGCATTTGCCTGAGCAGATGATGAAGGATTAAGCCCAGGGGATGAACACAAAAAAATAATTGTCACATCTTAAACCAGCACAGCTAAATCTACCAGAGTTTATGAGACAGTAGTTTATATTAAAGGCCTAAATGCCAAAGGAGCTAATCACTCCTTTTAAAAGAATTTCCATGATATTCCAAGTAAGTGATTTTCTTGCTCTCGTCAGAGTTTATAATTCCCTATACCACTTCGCCCTTTTCCAACAGGACTGAGAGTATGAATTCATTCAAGCATCAAGAAAATCTGAAAAATGGAAGGAAACAAAGTGCCTCAAAAAGCTAGACCAATTTGCTAAAAATTGTTTTTATTATCCCAGTTAATAATGGGAAAATGAATTTGAAGCAGAGAATTTTGTAGTGGGTTATTCAGAGGGAATCGTTTTGCGCAGTTCATTTCTTTATTAATATTAAAACCTTCTTGGCCTAAAAACACTTCAGTGTTAAGGGCTGTATGCATTTCTATTTCACGTCACATAATGTCTGACTATAATGCAGTGCTGTGTCACTCATACGGTGAGAAAATTAATGACGCTGTTTTTAAAATAAATAAATACTTAAGAAAACAAGACTTCATCAACATAATCACTAAAAAGCAACTGATTACAACAGCTTAGAAGACAAAATTTCAAGCTTGAAGTCTCACCTTTTATATACATGCATTTATACACATATACAGAGAGAGACACGTGTGTGTGCACGGCATCTGGGAAGGATTCCCTGGGAGCACTGGCAGGGCTTGGAATGGCTCTTTCCCGCCCCTCCTCCACCGTGCTGAACAGCAAACCTGGGAGCACTAAAGGAGGCAGCTACCTGGAAAGGAAAAGGATCCTTCCGAGTGTATTTATAAATGTTAAATGGCCCGGGAAGCTGCTGAGGGGTTTCTCATGCTCGGATCCTCATTTTCTCCTGCGTGGCCATCCCTGGGAACAAGCTGGGAAACAAGACAGCCATTTTCTCATAAGCTGTTCCACGCAGGAAACCAGAGGGAAGCGCTTGCTAAGCCGCTGCTCTCTTTGAGATCAGAGTGAAGAACAACTCATCACCCACAAAGAGGTACAACCACAGCCACCTCTGTGCTCCCTGCTGAGCTGCAGAGGGAGGGAGGGAGGGATGGACAGAGAGGCCTCCATGGGCACACAGCCATATTCCTGGGCAGCACCACCCTTCATCCGTGCAAAACCTTATGGACGTGTGACACAACACTGCTTCCTCACGGTTTTGTGTTTCCAAAAATAAAATGCCACTGTGAGAAAACACTCTGCTTGTTCGGAACCTGTGCGTCTAACACACTGTCCTGTGTGGAAAATGCCTCCAAACCCTGTGGTCCATATGGGCAGAAAGTGATTTTAATTGCGTTCGGCACAGGTACGTGTGCACCTGTGCGCCCACACATACACGATGCAATTTGCACAGGCAACGTCGCTGTCAATAACCTCTTTCACATGTAAGTAACCACTCTGAAATAATTTTTAAGGGACCAGTCTGCCAAAACCACTGAGCACCCCAACTCTGTACAGCATACAAATCTGGATATTGAAGATTGCAAATAGCTTGAGAATAGAAAGGTCTGTCCCTAGATGTAAAGCAAGAAGCCACGGTACCTATACTTAGGTTTACCTTTGTCTCCTATTAGAATCCACTTTTTTGTCAGTTTTGTAAACCTTCCTGTTTTGCAGCAGGGTTTTGAAACTGGGCAGCAAGAAGTCCTGGGCAGAGGGACATGCCTTCTCAGTCTCAGCAAAACACGTACAAACGTAGCTATACTCAAAGCTCCTGGAGAAAAAAAATTCCCACTTAGGCTACGTCACCAGAGACTACTATGCCCCATTTGTTGAAGTCCCCCACTATCCTGTGCCTGCCGCCTTCCCAGCCCTGGCTCTTGTCTCCAACATGAAGTCAGGCTTCGGCCAGACCCCGCTGGGCAGGCAGCCCTGTCAGCTCCCCCAGCCGGCCCAAAGGAAGTCCAGTAAGTGGAGGCCACATACCCCCATTTGGCGACTTCTGATGGCTTCTGTTTGCCTGGCATGAGAGTGCTGCACTGGGATCCTCCTCCATCCAGACGGGGCTGCACAAACAGAAGGTGACTCCCTAAAGCCACCAAAGTCCTGGCTCAGTTCAACCCACAGAGGGTCTGGCAGACCTGCCTGTATTGCCTCTGCTGGTGCAAAGGCAAGTTGAATTCATTACATCCAACTTGGACATCTCTTTCCAGTGGCTGGTCCACCAGAGATAGCAGGACAATCCTGTTACCTCAGTGTCCTGGGTTTCTGTAGCTGAATTTTTGGTGGGGGGGGGCGTGTGGGGGTGTGGGCTGCAGAGGTGGTTTCTGTTAGAAGCTGCTAGAAGCTTCCCCTGTCCCATGGGAGCCAATGACACGTGGCCCCAGGAGGGACATCCGGCTCCTGGCCAGGGCCAAGCCAATTAGAGATGACAGTAATGCCTCTGTGATAACATATTTAAGAATTGGAGGTTGTTGCGCAGAAGAAATTCCAGAGACTGAGAATATGGGATAACAGGCAGACATCAACGTCGCTGCAGAGTTGGGGGAGGAGGCACCTCATGCAGCAGGGAAAGGACTCAGAGCTAAAACCCCTGCAGCCCATTGAGGAGCCCGTGCTGGAGCTGTGGATGCTTGAAAGGAGGCTGTGACCCTGTGGGAGGCTCAGGATGGAGCACAATCCTGCAGGAGACCTGTGGACCCATGGAAAGGCAGACCAATGCCGGAGCAGGTTTTACCCGAGTGAGAGCTGTGGCCCTATGGGGGGGCCCACATCAGTACATCTCATCCATGAAGGACTGTACCACTATGGAGGAGTGACCCTCGGGACAGCAGATGTGGAAGAACTGCTGCCCAAGGGATGGACTCACGTTGGAGAAGTCTATTAAAGACTGTCTCCGGTGGGAGGGACCCCACGGAGCAGGGGATGGACTCAGTTGTGGTCTCCTGTAAACCGTGGTGAAGACCAAGCTGAAGCAGAATGTCCCTCTGCAACCCACGGAGGCCCATTGGGGTGCAGGGACTCAACTTTTACTGCACCCCATGGATGAGTGACCCCGAGGGGTGGGAGAACTTACATTGCAAGCAGCAGCAACTGCAACTGACTGCAACCCGCCATGGACAGAAGGAGGAGTGGGGGGAAAGTGTGTGTGTGTGGTGTGTGTTTTAAGACTGTTTTATTTCTCACTCTTTAACTTGGCTTTTATCCTGTTAGTAATAAATTTAGGTATTATCTCATTTTGAGTCTGTTTTGCCCGTAAAGGTGGTAAGTGGATGACCCCTTTCCCTTCTGGCTAGCTGCAGAAAGGGATTTAATGAGTCCATGGAATCTGGCCAGGGTCAACCCACTACACTCAGGTAATCATTTAGGCCAGCTTTAAGCAATTCTGTCACAGGGTGCCAATGCTCAGGAATCCCAAAGCTAGGAGTGCTGTCAATACTACATGTTTTTAGCATTACACCTAGGAAGTTTCCTCTCTCTACAGTAAACAGCAGAACAGCCAAGGAGGTAACACGCAAATGACAATGCTATTAAGACTGTAGAAAACATAAATATGGGAAAAGCATACCTGAGCTGTTGAAATCTGAGGCATCACCTCTCGTTTGCTTTTTCCAACCAGAAGCACAATTTTTCTGTGATCTCTCCCTTCCTATAGCCTGCCGCCACAGGCAGCTCCCACCACCACCCGCCGCTGCTCCCATGCTGGGCAAACAGCAGCAGCTGAAATCAGGCAACACGAACAAGATATTTTTTGCTCTAGTCAGTACCTGCTCCAGCTCTTGAGTACAAGCATGAAGTTTGGCCCTGCAACCTTTGCATTTCCACATTCACACAAGCTCACTAAGGCTGTTAAATCAAAATGGTACCCCAAAACATCATTCCTAATGCTGCAAACTCTAACTCTTTCCCAAAATTACTACATGGCACAGTGCTTTGTAACGGGCCTAATGTAAAGGACAGCAGTACACCAGAGGTGACTCTGGCCAGCCTTGCAGAACGCCAGAAGACAAAAAGTCTGAATAAACACAAGTAGAGCACCAGTACTTCAAATATGTGATGCCCTCATCAGTCAACAAAACTACTGAAACAGCCCTGTTCTACATGATTAGCTGGTGAAGAGCACTTTTCATTCTGCAGCCATTGATTTTTACCGGGTAAAATAACAAGTCTTGTTCTTCTGCCAAGTATTTATGCACCAAGGCATTTTTTAATATCTTTTATTTTGAAACACAGGATAATTTTAAGAGCAGAAAGTCTCCTCACTCCACTAAAATTTGAAGTATGTAAAACCACAGCCCTATCAATCATGCCTTTTTTTTGTTTTTATGCCACGAGACTGTTATATCATTTGCAGGTGGTATGTCTAAAAATACATCGCAGAAGATACATGTAAAACCAGACTGCTCGTATTCTTGATCAAAACAGCAAGTAGAAATGAATCCAAGCTGATCTAGCTCACCGCCCCCCGCCTTGGTATTGGAGGTTTTCTCAATAGGCCTGCAAACCTTGTGCTGAAACATCATTTCCAAAAATGAAGGGCACAGTTCTTTACACCTGTTTCATACCATCCAACCAAATAAAGTGGCTTGATCTCTTCCAGGAAGGAAGGAGTTCAGCGGTGGATTGAGGAGTCAGACAAGCACCATATGGCTAGAAGGGACAGGAAGACAAAAGCGAAGGCTGAACCACCTCTCTCAGGAGCAGCAAGAGTTACACTGGCTCAGCTGTGTTGTCTAATCAAGTATTCTAAATCAATTAAGACTGAAGCCAATTTGTACACACGCATCTTTGTATTTATAAATGAACCTAAATATTCTACAGCAATATTCCATACGGTTTATTTCCTGTAGTACATGGACAGAAACCAAGGGCTGGCTGAGCTCATTAGCCATGAAAACATGCTGTGTTATAAGGCAAGCTTTTGTCCAGCAATACAAAAAATGAGCAGTGAATGGATGAATCCCTCCCGCCCTATAAAACAACAATCCCCCATGCAGAAATGTCAATTAATGTCAGTTAACAGTAAACATGCTCTCTCGGTGGCTTGGAATTGTCATCAGGTTTGTGAATATTTCTCATACATCTTCCCAGAATAATTAATTTCTCACAGGTTCTAAAGAAAACAGTAAGCTGCCTTCTGTGCCTGGAGAGTATTTTCTCAGTTTTTTTGGGGGCAGTGATGCTCGAGCAGAGGCAGGGTGGCTGCAGACCCCCACGGAGGGAATTCTCCACGCAAACAGCTGAGTTGCTCATTGCTCAATGGCCCAGGACTGCAATTTACTGCCTGTCCTGGGCAGAACAGCTCCGGCAATGGTTTGCTTTAAAAAGGTGTACAGCAAAGTAGAGCATTTCAGCGGTGACTCAGCACTGTGTATTAATAGCCAGCCTAAGCTTATTTAAGAGCACGCTGTTGCCATGTATCAGGGACAGGGGCTGGATTGAGTGCTGAGCTGACTGGAAGCTCCCCTCACATTTTTCAGCATGAGGACAGAGCCGACAGTGCCCTGGGAGCAGGAGCACAGGCCAAGGAGAAGGGGAAGGAGGGCAGGATAGGCCCTTTGGAGCCACTGTTTTCAGACAGGCTCAGGTCAACTACAAAGAGTAGGATTTCCTTGATCCACAGGAGGAAGTAGAAGTCGAGAGGTTAATGAAGTCGTGAAGAACTGGGCCCCACATAAGTCTTTATACCCACCACACAAAGTGAATGGAATAAAAAACAGTGCTCAGAAGAATCTTGTACACTCAAGGAAATACCCATGAGCAGAAACGAAGGGAATAATCTCCCAGTACATGCTTTTGGTCATACTGGAAAGTGCTGGGATGCGAGAAATAGAAAAAGTCACCATAATCTGATTAGGTGTGTAATTAAGACGAAACTGGGAGATCAATGAGGGAAACTGTAAGGCAGGTTTTTTTCAGCACAGTATGCTGGAGAAAAAATGGGAAATCTGCTGGAAATCTAATGGGATAAAGGAGCATATGGTAGGCAGACACCCAAGGGAATGGAGTATGTTTAAAGATGATACTGGCTAACAGTATGATTAAGAATACATGCAATATCACACTGCACTGCATTGAACTAAAATGTAAGTATTAAGGCCATAAACCTCTTAATACTCTAGGTTAGATTTAAATACTTCTATAGACACCTACAAGACAAACAGGTAGAACACTTACAAGAAGGATCTATATAACACAAGGATCTGGACTGTTTAAGGGAAGGCTCTCAACCCTGTTGAGAAATGTGGCAAATAACAGTCTACAAATACAATACAGGACCAGAGAATGGGTAAGCAATTAATTTAATCAGCAAAGATATAACAATAAATAATTAACTCAATAGACAGAAAAGAACAAGTACAAACCACCCCCATCTGAGTGACCTAAAGCCTACCTGACAGTACATCATTCTACCAGGCCTGTTAAGGACTCTGGGGAAAAAACCAGCAACTTCCAGTAAAATCTTTCACATAACCCACTGTTCTTCCAGTTGGTACACATGCAGGAGGAGGGACTGCAGTCTAAAAGCTGCAGCACAGGCATGTCAAGTCAAGGCGGCTGCTCGTGCTGATCCAACATTTTCAATTTTCTCTTGGGTACCACCTAATTTGCTACAGCAGTCTCATGAAACTATGGTGGTCCTGCGTCTTCCAAATATTTCCCAACAATTAAATAATACCTATAAACAATACAGTCCATCTGTAGATTTGCTTATTTCTCCATAAAATAAACATTACATATATAAACTCCAGATATACACAGATAGATGGATACATACATACAATAGGGAGAGTGTTAAATGGAGTACATGTAAACAAATGATATAAGAAGATATAAACCGATGTTGCATTATTATAACCCAGTTATTTATGTAGATTTATTTTAAAATATGTCTGATTGCATTCATAGCTCTGAAGAAGAGAACAGTAATGCACAGTAATTCACAACCACTTTGATTTTACTTTGCCACCCAGGACAAGAATAACCACATGACCTGAAGGTTAGAAAATTCTTACTCTGCTATGAGAGCAAATTAAACAATTTTCAGAAACACAGTCCTCTCCTATGCACAATCCTGTTTTTGGCTCTCCCATTTCCAACTGGCACTAATTTAAATCAGGAGACTGGTAGCTTTAGCACTTCAGCTGATATCAATTACCATTATATCAAGCAAAGCACTCCCTGAAGTAATGAGGAACTAAGCTGCTTATGGAAATAGTGCAAAAACCACACTAGAAATTAAATAGAAGACAGTACACAGCGAAGACATAACCAGCCCCTCCGTAAGAAAAAGAGATTTAAATGGGCAGCTGCATTCTGCATCAAAAGAATTACAACCATCTCTTTGAATGGTTTTAAGGTGCAGAGAGAGGTCACTGTCTTCCATAGCTTGGGTTACTGCAAAGCCATCAGATAATAACTACGTAAAGGAAGCAACCGGGCACTGGACTGCCCTAAAACAGCTGAGGAGAAACAGAATAAGCCAGAACAATGTTGATTCTGATGCAGCTTCAGAGCAAGCATCACCCTCTGATTTACTCACAACTAGCTTATGAAAACTTCCCAGAGTTTTTACAACCATAGAATCCAATAAACCAAGGCCCAAAACACAGACTTTTTTTTATCCCAGTCCAGGAAAATGATGAGAGGTAATGAGAGTGGGCCCAATTAAAATGTGATGCACGGAACATGTACGGAACAAACAAGAAACACAGTCTTCAGAAGCCTAAGTTGTAACAACGTTCTTGAATAGCTGTGTTTGTGTCTGGTCTTGGGATCTCATCTGGATGGCCTCTGCCCATCTGCCCAAGTACAAAATATTTTGTTTTTAAGGATGCTTAACCAGTACTTCTCATATAGGGCAAGCTCACTCAATTGAAGAGACAGCTAAAGTCATTTGGGGCCCACCTTATGCGTTCTGAAAAGGCAGATATAGATGGGCTTCCTGGCACCTTTCCATCCTACAATTTCCTACTGCTATTACACTGATGATTCAAATCTAATTTTAACAAGCAAGCAAGCCTTCTGCTGTCAGCAACCATTGTTCCAAGACAGAAGGAAAATACTTTAAGTACATTTTCGTGCCTTTCAACATCTGCATTTTTGTATTACTTTTGTTCCTGGAGAGGGGCACGGAAAAGGAAAATAAGGGGAGCACTTCCCAAGATAAGGGGCTAAGATAGCAGTGCTGTCACTTATCATTTCCTAAACAAGTCTAATTTTCCCAAACAATACATGGGTGGTAAAAGGGTATTATTCATTTAAGGACTAATGCTTTGAAAATCTAAAAAACTTGCTACAGTAATGAAGCAAATTTCAAAAACACATTCTGCTAAGAACACATAAAAACAATGGTGTTTTTTTTCAAAATTACAAAAGTGTTTTCCACATCCTTTGGTAAAATTGAGTCCTACACAGCCACAATACTAATTTTTTAAAACAACTAATTCTTTACAGCTGAGTTTGTGCGTAAGTGAAACTTCACCACCAGCTCAGGAAGAATCTACAAATTCCCTTGATTGTACAGTATCTCACGAGAACCAACCAATCACCATGTTTCTAAGTGTTGGCCTAAGACATTAGAAGAAGGAAAATAATTTGAGTATTATTTTACCTATTTTTCAGATGGCCTTCAAAGGCAAAGCCAACAGAGAATAACAAGCTGAGTTCATTACACAGCAAAAGAAATCATCCCATATAATGTGCACTGACAGTGAAAAGTTGCAAGAGGTAATTAGTTCTGAAGATTATTGTAGAAGGACATAAACTTGGTTTCAATAACCAAGAATAAGACAGCAACACACATAGAAAAGTCTTTCTCACAAGGAAGAAACAGCCCAGCTTGTTCTGAGTTACAGAACAATTTGCCGTATGATTTTAATAACTTATACTAGAGGATTAAATATATCGGCAGGTCTCCTAAATAAAACAAATGCTATACTGTGGCGCTGAAATATGGAAGGTGTTTCCATTACCTCGAATCCATATCACAGAGGGTTATTTATACACTGGAACAGGAAATATTTAACAGCAGTTAACACCCTGAAAGGTACAGAAAATGTTACACTATTGTCTGAATGGCAGTAGTCGAAACGTGGGAGATCAAATGTTGCATTCCTCTTGAACAAACATTGTGGAACCTGCTCAAGGTATTTAATTTGACCTCTTTGTTCAAGTCAGTGGCATTTGCATTCATTCACATTCAGCAAGTTATTAATCTAAAAAAGCTAAGGAGCTTGCGCCTTTTCATTTCTTCTTTTCTCAGAACTCCATTTGCTCTTTCATAAAATTAATGCCATGAATAAAATGTTGCATTTAGACCTGCTGTGATGCTGCCAGCCAATTTCGCTGCAGATAAAGGTCAAGGGAAAATTTATTAAAAACCAAAATAACATTTCTTTGCCAAACTCCCTATATAAAGTAACAGTGCCAAGCATTCAAATAAACTCGCAACACTGGTCAATCCTTACTGCACTCTGAAGTGAGCTGTATGTTTTAAGAGTTAACCTTTGGAGCAGGACAAATTACTGTGCTACTTCTTCAGTTTGTTGCACAGTAACTACTGTGTTGCAACTGCCTCCAGAAACCTAAGACCATCATCTGAACTAAAGAATCCGCGTGTATGAAAGCCAGAACCTTAACTGAAGGCCTTAATACGCAGGAATCCAACAAGAAACATGTACGTTACCTAACTGGGTTTCCTCAATAACATGAGTTTTGGAACTCAAACACACTATTCTTGAATTAAATGTAACTTCGAAGCATTGAAAGAAATCTGTATTTTAGAAATTCATCTGAGAAGGATGTAAAAATTTCAGCTAATGGACAATTCCTCATCTCAACTTCAACAGGTTTGCCAGCTTTAAAATAGCTATGAATATCAGGGAAATAAACTCGGTTTCCTGTTTGAATTCTTCTATCTTTATCTTATTTCCAAAGCATCTTTTTATTTCTATAACACCCAAACAAAAGAGCCTTCTCATATCATAAATCTTCACGTGGTTATTACCAGATGCTGATGACCAACTCACAATTTCAATCTACTTTTAACAAAACATATTGTATTTTATCAGTTTTCTACCAGGAAGTTTAGCTCCTGCAGAACTACCAAACTATCTCCCCAGTAAATCCAAGCTCTCTCAGCTCCTGGTATGAGTACTGCTCCTCCACACTGCACCTCCATCGTAGCTATTTATCACCCATTCCAGATGGATTGTAAATACACTTTTTATTTGTTAGTATTGCAAACTTACATTGAAATATCATATCACACTGAACAGGAGACTTATGTGCAAGCTGTACAATATGGCCACAGAGAACCTTCAAGATACACAAATGACAAGCTGTGAAGGAGCTGTAGGTGTTACGGGCTTGCACAGACCAAAACAAGAAGACATCACTTGCTATTTCTCATCACTATATTTACAACTGAGTAGGGTAATGTGAAATAATGAAGAGAGTGCAATAAGAAAACTAGTACCTAAAACATCCTGGAGATCTGAAGAAGGGAAACAGGAAAAAATGCTGATATTTAGTTTGGAAACAGCTCAACATAGCTTTTTCCAGTGACTACAAGTGGAGCCAATAACTGCTGTATTTGCTTACAAATTCAGTCAGTATTTCAGGGACAGCATGCAGGACAAGCTTCTGCAAAATCTGGCAAGTACTTCAGCATGTGTTCTTATCATACAGTATTAGCAGAGACACAACCCAGTGCATCTGGCTTCAAAGCACAAGAGATACTGCATCCATTGCCTTCCTCATCACAGATGTGCACACAAACCAAAAGGCTATTTTGGGGTGATGCTGAACATGGACTACATAGAATAGAAGTCACAGAGGCAAGAAGGACTTGGATTTAATGAAATAAAAGGAACCATAAAAATACAGATGGAAAGCAACAGAGAAAATACTTGGGAAAATGCAAGATATAACAAGTTTGGTATGAAAAAATCAGTAATAGGGAAGGTTGAAAACGAAGGGCGAAAGTGCACTGAGACATAAATGAAGCAGGAGATACAATGGGCAGTCAAGCTACAGTGTGGAATTTAAAAACAAAAAGCATCAGAAATCATGCTAACAGAAAAAAAACCCATATATTCTCTATCAATTTAAGAGGACTTGGACTCCTGAATCTCCTGGCTAAATGAAGAGGGGTGTGTCAAAAGCAAGTAAGTGAAGTACTGACATTTGAGTAAAGACTGAGAGATACATTTTGTACAGGTGAAAAACGCTAGTGGGGCAAAGAGAAAGTGGGGTAATAGTTTACAAATATCAAATAGTTTACAAATATCAAAGGAGGAATCTGCATAGTAGAAAAAGGAAGACATTTTCTATCAGCTATGGAAACTCAAGAAGGAGTATGTGGAAAGCGGGGTTTTTTTTTGGTGGTTTGATTACATCAAAAATATTGAGTGACGCAGGAAAGGCGTAATGGAGGAGATCAACTGTTGGCCTGTAAAAAAGCTGCCAGAGGGAACACTGCAAAGGTATTGCTGGACAACATAACAGCAAATGCAGTGACGGGAACAGTCCCGTATCAGGAAGGAGGAATGCCTTGGATAATGTAAAAGACCACTTCCCAGTCTCCTTATCTGTATACTACACATACAACTAAGATACATTACCTAAAAAATTGTGCTGCCTTTTTAATAGAACACTAATGTACTTTATTACTGATTTTAACAGGGTTTAATAGAAGGAAACATATATTCAATTATTTTATTACATGCTTTGAATATAAATGGTGAGCATCTGCACTCTGGTTTATTCCTTCCATCCTCATGCTCTCATAAAAAAAAGGACAGGCACATTTTAGAATTCAGAGCAGCCCTCCCCAGCCCAGCCGCTTTCTTGGCTGCTTTGCTGGGATCTATATATTCAATCTAATTATTTTGATTCCCATTTCCAACCCTATCAGTGGTGCAGTGGTGCAAGAAATCAAAATGCCAGTCTCCTGAATGTGTTAGAACCTCAAAGCTAACAGCTACTCATTGGCAGAGGCATCACTGCATGGCCCAAAGCCCCCATCACGATGCAATTTACGTTCAGTGTTCTGGATGTGACTCAAGAGGGGTTTCCCAGTGTACCAATAGAGAGCATTTCATATCACATTTCAGATATGCTACAGGTTGTTGCACCATCTTATTTTGTCACAGCATAACTGACTAACAAAAAACCCCCAGTAATGCTTCAATTCAAATTTTTTCTCTTTTTAAAGACTCAAGTCTTTCTATGTTATTTTTCCCTTTGTTTTCTTAAAAGGGAAAAACAGGATCATACAAGTTAATATACCCTTAGTGATCAGAAGAGAGAGTCAGCAATAACCCTGCCAAAACACCTACTACCCTCTCAAATCGGGGGGATCATATGTTGCTCAGGAGATGAATTCCCCTGCGGATCTTTTCTCTGCCTATATGCTTTCCCCTTCTTGAATTACAGTTCTTAGATTACTAATGCCTCAGCACCACCAAAAATATTCCCATTCATTTCCCCAGCTTTTACAAACATGATAACATGATTTGTGTTTAAATATAAGTGTCACCGTTTTACTTTTTATTATGAATATCATATGTTTGGCAAGCTGTCTGACCTTCCTTATGATGATGAATGCTGCAGCAAACAATTTGCTGTATCTTTAAAGAAACGGCCAATTCAATTACATTATGCCAGAAGCTTTCAAATCCCTCTCTGCCAAATGTCTTTGCTATATCCTGCCACAGACAGCCCATTTGTATTCCAGCACAGTAGGACACTTGTTTTGTTGAAGCACACAGTTCTAGTTAGGTACTATCAACAGAGCAGTATTTCAGTTCTCCAGCTCTGTGTTCCTTCCCACCCCCTCAACCCTCGGTTATCAGGATTTTCAGTTTTCCTGACCAAACGTGTATGCATTACCAATTACGTGCATGAAATGCAGTAGTTATCGACTGCTACAACAAAATACATTAGTGACCAATTACAGGAGTTCTTGGCAGCAACGGTTATCATTTTAGTGGATTTAATCATTGCACTTAGAGGGAAGCTTGAGATTCCCTTTGAGATTACACCACTAATTGCTTCTGTTTTGCCAGTTACTGCATGAGCTGGTTTGCAAAAAGGATCCCTAAAGATGTTTTCTAAATATGGGAGAGCAGCAAACAGATGAAGACTCCTGTAATGAGTGTCCCGCCCTATAAAACCACAGTGTCAATTTATTCATCCTGCAGTGCCCATCTCCAATATAGATTCCCCTTGTCGCCCCCTCTTTCCTTCTCATTTCTTGTTATTTGGGCAGACAACAGCAATACAGCTGTATTGTTGTTCATGCGAATTGTCTGACACGCTATCATTTATTTACATAAGTAGTGAGAATATTACACTGCAAAAATAAATACAAAAAATGTTTTTCCCCCTCTTCCGTGTTTACGGAGAGAATACTACTTGTTATTCTGATTATGGCAGAATGATTGAATGGTCTCAGACTTTAAAAAAAAAACCAGAACAACAAATCCCCCCTCCAACCTAGGCAAAGTACATGATTTATTACACACACAATACCACCATAACAGGCTTCCACCCTCCAGAAATCCCTAAAAACAAACACTCCCCCTCCAAAGGAATTTGTAAGATAACATATTGTTCTTTAAAAGCCCACATCTACCCCCCAATCATCATCAGTGATGAATTACCTGGTTTACAGCCTCATAAAGCAGAAGTGTCTATATATTTCAATGCAGAGGCCAACCACAGGACTTTGGTACCTTTCAAATGTAGTGATATACAACTTTCCAAACCCCAGTGAAAGGCTGTGACACTTGGCTTCAGGCGAAACAGAGATATAATTTCATCAACATTTTAGGTCTGATCAAAATAAGTAGTCTTTCAAAGACAGAAAGCATGGGGGAGGGTTGCAGCTACAGTTCTGTCAGCTGTCTGAGAACATGCTATTTTCATAAATAAAATTGTTTAAATAAATTTGTTTTGCACCTTTTCATTAAAAATTTCAGCTGCTGAAGCTTTCCATTGCTCAAACACCACTTTGTGAACAACAAAAAAACCCTCTCAAAAATATAAAAAAACACCCCCAGTAATCCTCAACAAATTTTTTTTCACAAGACTAAAAAACCTCCTATATTTGTCTCAACAAACATCAACTTTTTTAGGATTTCAGCAGATGCTAGGCTGATAGAGCTTTAATTAGAAACTTAATTGATCTCTGTGAGAGAGATACTGTGGAGAAAGTTTTAAATCCCCAGAGATTTCTAGACTATGAACAGCAGAGCATATGACATCTTTAAAAACTGTCAGAAACCATACACTGTGATTTACAGAAATAATAACAATCTCTGTGAAATTAACTGCTAAGAGAGGTTGAAGAGCTTCATCCTACAGTATCAGCAGGCAACAGCAACAGTACCAGTTGGCTTCACTTCAGCCTCTGCATATAGAACAGACTAGTACCTACCAATCCCTGGAAAAGGACAGAATGGAAAAGAGCAAGGAGCATGGATATGTTTGTCTGGCTTCAAACCCAGATGTAGACTTGCACAAACCCATCGATCTTTCCAGAACATCAGGCACAAGAACTGCTACACACAGGATGCTCTCAAAACCAAGACCAGTTCATTTTCATGCTTAACTGAGAAAATCTTGCCCCAGGGCACTCAATTTCAAGTCTGAATGAGAAAATCTGTAGGTGATGCAGTAACTACAGTAACTGCCAAATAATAAACTGGATAAAACACCTAAATTAGAGATCAATCCTATATTCAAAAAGGAACAGACTACACAATTCAATTGGATTATCCCTATCTCTTAGCTCAATAAATCTTGACTTCTGCCTTATTAAACAACAATTAAGGACAATTTTCAATTAAAAGTAAGATAAAACTGACATGCTATCTTTGTCAAGGCAGAAGTCACTACAGATCCCCAAACCCAGGAGAATGACTACTTTTCTTTTGTGTGGCCAAGCTCCTGTTCCATGTGCACAAGCACAAAATCTAAACTATAATTCCAACAAGATTGCAACTGCACCTGGAATTTCTGGTGCTGCCTTTCAAACAAGGAAACGGGAACAAGACAGGAGAAGGAAATATTCCCAAAATGAACAGCTGAGCTTATGTAGCACCCAAAATACAAAAGGTCAGGAAATACCTGCCTTTCGTCACTGTCAAAAGCAATAGACTAAAATATGCAGAGTAGGACTGATAACACAGGAAATAAATGAAAACATTTGCTGCATGTTAGCAGAGAAGTTGAAAGAAACAAGGCAAAAAACCTCTCTGAAAGGTCCTGCTGGATTTAAAACAAAGCTGTTGAGCCAATTGTGATTTCAAAACATGTCATTATCATTTAAGAACACTAAACTTCTTTAATAAACCCTACACCTAGTAGTTCACTAGTCCACAGACCTAACTCCTTAAAAGCCATAAAAAAATCAGGGCAAGACAAGGAATCAGAAATTAAGTGAGAACTATAAATGCACAGGAAAGCAACTAGTTACTTATACAGTCTCAGCCATTATTTGTGATTCAGTACCTAACTTACAGATCAAAGAATGATAATGTTAAATGCTGCCACAATGCATTTCTAATGAATTTAAAGTCTTGTGTGTGTATAGCTCATAAAGCCTGGCATATTTTTAAGCTGCGTATTTAATTCTCTTTAACATCAAAAGTTGTCTACTACTCTACTGCAAAGAGATAAACAGAGTAAATACTCTAGCAAAATGAAATACACTTTTTTATGCAGACGGATATAATTTTCTAAGTTCATGCATTCAATAGAAGAATATGAGTAAACCACAGGACAAATGTGGAATAAACAGCCTTCGTAACAAGTTTAGACCAGATTTAATTGAGAGACTCTCAGCTGATAGGTACTGTTTGCAAAATTTAATGTAGACACCAGTAAGGATATTCATCCAAAACCAAAGATAATTCTTTTAGCATGATAAATGCCAGCAGGAAGAAAGGCTCCAGTTCTAGCAATTGTTTCAGAAAACTCAATTAACTTGTCCATTTTAAAAAATATGTTACCAGTAGAAAGAAGTTTTATGCTATACAATATTTATCTGCTCATTAATATTACATGCATGTCATATATGAATATGTATGCCTAAATAAACACATTAAATAATAAGTAATACATCAAAGTATCTTTTTGACATGTAAAATTTTTTTTTTTTTTTGTAAACAGGCCAGGAAAGAAAGCTAGATGGATAACTAGAACATATTTTTCCTGTCTTCACAGAAAATTGTGTAGACTGGGTTTGGGACTGGGGTCCTTCAGATGCCCAGGAATGTCTGCCATGAGCCATGCGCAAGTTGATGAAGAAAACACTGTCCCTTTCCTATTTTAATGGAAGCAAACTCAACCAAGACAATAGTTTTTGTCTCAAAAAAACCCAAACTATCACATGAGCATTCACGCTTTCCAAGACAACAATATCAGGCTGCCACAAAGTCATCCCCTCAGCCTTCACCCTCTGATGACCTCATCCTTAACCTGATCAATTCCTAGGACTTCAGTTCTGCTGAGTCTCAGTGCCTTTCTACTGACTACAAACCAGCGAAATCAAGTTTAACTTTAAGAAACTCAGGAATTAATCTGAAGATAAATAACTAGAAAGGCAAACCATCAAAATACCAAGAAATCTTGCTTATAATCTGTGTTTCGCTTTATAGAGGCTTTAAGGGTAGCAATAAAAAGAAAGCCTCCTGCAAAGCACTGGAGGCTCTATAACATTCCCTCCCTTGTATCTTGTCCTAGTCCCTCCAGTCTTTGTCAGTTCAAAAGCCAAAGTATTGTCTCAAGTTACGGATGGCAATTAGGCATGGAGATGCTGGAAAACATCTAAAGGTTTTAAAGTTTTGTAAAGCTGATTTCCAGCTAAGCATTCACTTACTCAGGTGCAAGAACAGTCAAGGTCCCCAGTTTCCCCCAGATTTTCCCTTCAGGCCAGTTTTATCCTTAGGTACCTGTGTACGATAAAAAAACAAAGAAAAAAGATTAATTTACATAACTCCTCACAAATCCATCTCTTGATTATATCAACTTTTATAGCCCCAATTTTAAAATTCAGATCTCCAGATTTTCTAACAGGATTATTTCCCACCAATTTGCTTAACCAGAAGCAAACTCAAAGCTTTTTTCGCCTGTGTAAAAAGACTGAGTTTTACTTGACCAGTTCTATATAGGTATTTTTTTAGACTCAACATGACCTTAAATAAAATGTAAATTCAACCCAGTAGATGGTGGGATTGCATGATTTAAGGGTGTTTCATCACTTGTTTTTAGGAGAACAAACAGAGAGCACACAGTTAAGCCTCTGTTAGCCACAGATTTAAGCTACCTTCAAACTGTTAACATGTGACAGGAAAATCCTACGTATTCAATTAACACTTTAAAAATTGAAAGAAGGTTCATGTACAGGTGCACTGGCACTTAGTTAAGGAGGAGCCCAAAATTAAAGTTATCCTAGTTGCTCCTGGCAGTAGTATGAATTAAAGGAACATTTTCAAAATGTGCTATTCAACCATATGGAATCAATTTTTGCAGACATATGGAGCTCCAATTAAATAAGTGTGGCATTGCTGACACAAAAATCCACCTGCATGTATTCAAATTTTCCAGAATTAGATCATCTAATTTAGAGAAGCCCATCTAACAATAACAGAGTAGAAAAGCAATGCATTTGATATGACACAACCACTGAAACTAGTCTCTTTAAGTAGCAATCACAGCCTTCCTTTTGACCATGGTCAGAATATAATCAGATAAAATGGAATTAGTTCCCCTAAAATGCAGCTGCAATTACATCAGATCAAAAGAAAATTATTTTTCATCTTCTCCATCATGCAAATAAATATATAATTGGAAAATTAAGCAAGGCACAATCTTTCAAAGAAGATTTTACCAGAAGTCAACAGAACTTAAAAAACTGACTGTAACCATGCCTCCTAGTTTTCACATTTTCTTTGAACACTGTGCATCCAGATTTTCCCAAGATAAATGTAAGGAAAGCATGCCACTTAAAGAAACAGAAGTCATGAAGCTATACACAAGCCTCAACATCCTCGACATCCTAAAACCTTAACATAAGACAGGTGTCCAGTGAGGTGGAAACTGACACACTCTTAAGGTAAGCACTTCAGAAGCTCTTTTTTTTTTTTTATAAATTTTTTAAAGGATTTGGCGCTAATTGGGCCCCCTTGTTCAAATCTAGTCTGACTGGCTTTTCACTAGGTGATGCCTTGCAATTTTTTTTCCACAGGATCCTGACCTCACTCAGTGAATACAGCAGCTAGAAGGGAGTACTGACTCTACACACTGACTGCAGTACATATGGTCACAGCACAGTATGTCACCTACTCCGGGTTATTCTGTGCACTCTGAGGACAGAAATGCCAGTTCCCAGACAGAGCTTCTCTTTGGTGCTCTCAGGATAACAACAGATTGCATTACAGCTCCCTGCAAGGTACGTCATATGATCCCCATAGACAAGACTGCAACTTCTGAATCAGGAGCATTACTAACTTCAGTGTTCAATCAGATTCCTAATGCTCATTTATCAGAGTACTTAGACTCATATAATACCTTAAACTAATTTCCTGGGGTAGTTGTACTCATCTAGTTGCCTAGCTAAGATGATGTACATCTTTCCTGGCTTGTCGTGCTCTGCCCTGTTCACTACCTGTCCTAAAGTTCCCACAACAAATAAAAGCACATTTTCAAAGACCTGTCTGCGTTGCTGAAATCTTCATACACTTCTGTTCCACCTGAAAAGACCACACAGTTCTGAGATCATATAATTTAAAACTATATCATATGTCCAATGGAGCTCAGTTAACATATTTTAGACAGTCTTAATTCTTCACCTTCCCAGCTTTGGGGTTTTTTTAACTCAAGGCAGCTTTCTGAGCTTGGTTTAATTTCCAGCTCTTTTAAGACAGCAACCATTGAGAAGGAAAAACTTCACTTTGCTCAACAGAGACAGTCTCCCTCAAAACTTGGCTACCTATACTTCTCATCCAAGCTCTATCAATGCCAATCCCGTGGACATGTGTCACCACCCCCCCCACACTCTGTCATCAGGCTCTGTTTCCTATTTGTGATCCCAGTCCTGCCTCCCTGCTTCTTTTCAGTAACCACTTTATTCTCATTGACTTCATTATACAATATACTGCTTCCACCCCGCACCCAGAATCCCATTTCCCATTAGCTCCCAGCTCTCCTATACTAGCTTTCCTTTAAATCTCAGCATCTTCTCTCAGCTTTCTCTACCCTTCAAAGATCTGTTAGATCCTCCACACCACTTTTCACCTCCCAGTGTTTTTCCCACTGCTTTACTCTCCCACTCACTTCCTGCCAGGCCTCTTGCCCTGACAATATTCAGATTTCTCAACAACCAACACCCTATCTTTTCCTGGTTGCTACACAGTCTTTGTGATTAGCGTGCCATAGCCATGGCTGCTACGCTTTGTGCTGAACTCACTCCAATGACAGGTGTTAGAGATCTGTACAAAGGCTAATGAGCACGAACAGTTCATGTCAGGATCCCAGAAGAACTGGGGCAGAAGACAGCAGTCCTGTCTGTGAGGAAGCAGAATTTTAGGCACTTCAATCCCTCACTACAGATGCCTCTATATTTAGATGCCAAGGCAGCTGTATGGAGGCTTTGTGAACTGTAGGTACTTCAATCTTAATGTTAGAATAACATCATCCTGTCTTTTAAATTAAAAAATAAAAAAATAAAATCATTCTCCAAAGGGTCCAAAAAAAGTTACTTGGAGTAACTAAATCTCAATCTAAACTCCACATACATTTCAGTTAACAGGGAGTTACTAATACTTCTTTAAACTGTTCTTTCTAAAGACAAAACAGTCCTTCATTCAATCAAATATATTAGAGGTACTGTGGGGAGGGAGGAATGGGTTTTAATTAAGAACAGGGTTTTCTTGGCACTATTTACCAAGAATAAGTGTTCTTATTTTTATTGTACTGGACTAAAGTAGATTATAGCATACCTTCACCTATTTTTCCCAGAAAGCATGAACTAACCAAAAACATATTCCAATCCTGTCTCAAACATCCCTGGCTTTTTGGCAGGGGAGGTTAAGAGGGTTAAAGCTGAATTTAAGATGATTTTATACAATCACAGAATCATAGAATACCAGGTTGCAAAGGACCTCAAGGATCATCTGGTTCAATCTTTCTTGGTAAAAGCAACATCTAGGCAAGATGGACCAGCATGCTCTTCAGCCACATCTTAAAAGTACCCAATGCTGGGGAATCCCCCACTTCCTGAGGAGGTTATTACAATGGCTCATTGTTCTCATTGTGGAAAATTACCCTGTTGTGTCCAATTGGAATATACCCAGGCATAACTTGCACCCACTACCCACAATCTTTTCCATGGGATTTCTTGTAAAAAGGGAGTCTCCATGATCTTTGTAACCACAAGGACTGGAACATGGTGGTAAGGTCTCCCCTAAGCCTTCTTTTCTCAAGGCAGAACAAACCCAGTTCTCTCAGGCTTTCCTGACATGACAGGCTTCCCAGTCCTGTGTCTGCTGAAGAGGAATTTCTGTTACATCTTGATTTTGAATATTGAAAACTAAAAAGTAGAAATAACTCTCTGAGCCAATAAAATAGTTACTTTTTATATTTAAATAACAAATTATTGAAAATATTTAGGTATGCTACCACAGCACAACTTTCAACCTTTTTGAGTGTCCGACATATAGAAACTAAATACAAATGCATAATCATTAACGAACACAGTATTTACAAGTAAATCACTCATTCTTCTGTCGAGCCACACTGAGTTAAGTACACTTTAATGCTGAAAGTGGGATCTAATTATCTTTCCTTGATCCCAAATGCAACACAGAAATAAAAATGTTCAAAATACTTGGATCTTGCTGATAAGCACCCAATATTGAAAGGTACGTACCAGGATAACATAAGATGGAATTTATTCTTATTTCTTCTGAAGAGGTCTCAAACAGTCACATGAATATATTTAATTCTGTACAATTGCTTTTTCATCCACTTTGTATACTGCCTGCTGGTGTTGAAGGCAGAAACAGATTTAGTTATCCTGGTTCCCATCCCTAGCATGGCCTCACCCTGCAAATCCACCCCTGTCACATCCCATGTAGAAGGAGGACTGCCAGTATGAATCATGCCCTGGGAACTAGGCTGCAAGACCTAACTAATGCAATGATGGCAACTCATACACAAGTCCGTCATCGCAAGTGATCATAGGCATTTCTCAAAAGTTGACACTCTGAGTCTCCTCTTATAACAGAAAATTAATAACATAATTATTAGTAGTAGATCGATCCTGAATAAAACCCACCAAAACCAACAACAAAACCAAACCAAACCAAAGACACAAACCGCCCCCCCCAAAAAAAAACACAGACATACAACCTCCCCATCCCCCCCCAAAAAACAAAACAACAAAAAACCCCAGTGGTAAACTGACCAAAAAGCCATTAAATGAATGTCAGTATTTGCCTCCACTCACTTTAGAAAAACTTTCTGCTCTGTTTATTTTCCCTTCCTGCCCACAAGTTCCTGGCATCCCTTGTACTGCAATGTTTATATTCTAGTTTCCATCACCAGTGACATGAAAAAGACACTTCATTCACCCACACATATGTCCTTGCCAGAGAAGTCAAGAGAATCATCTACAAATGAAGGTCTGTCATCTCCCCCCGCAAATCACACTTATGAAGACAAGAACTGCCCCCTTCCCCACCTGGTCACATGAACAGGTGCCTGTGCCTCCCCAAAACATGCAAGACAGAAGGAAAACAATTATGTCTACCGTCTAATAGTTTCCTGGCATGGAAAATTTACCAGCATAATGGTGACAGAATCATACACTGAACTAGTTTAAATCTTCTATGAAAGGGTCTGGGGAAGAGGGTTTGGCAATAAAAAGGTTTTTTGCTTAACAACCTTCATCCAAAAGAAGTCCAGTTCACCTCAAAACATCTCTCTTACTAGGATAAGAGGATTTTACCGTCATTACAACTGCTACAGTCTGGCTGATGATAGTTAACTTGCTCACATAGACTAGTCCCAGAACTTTCCAGCAAAAAACGTGATCTGGAATTATACTTTATACAGCCTAAAGCAAATATCATTAACATTTCTTTCATCCTTGAGTTTCACACTTCAGAGAGCTGAGGGGGAGCAGAGGTGCTGGTACTTTCAGGAACCATTAATTAAAGGAACTCATTGTGAAGGGCATTGCTAGAAAGTATTAGAGATAATCCAATAGTTTAAATATAAACAGTGCAGTTGGTGTCACACAGTTGTTCATGAAAGACAATGTTTCAGTGCATTTTTTCCCCAGACTGATGATCTGTAAGGTGCTGATCAGCAAACAAACTTATGACAGCATAATCTCTTTCCATTAAAATGTATTCCCTAGCATGTTTGATCTCAAATGAAATTATAAATCAGTTCCATTTTAACAGTCTAATACACTATAAATTTTATGGCCAGAATTTTCAAAAGATTGGCTATTAAATTTAATCAACAAAGTTAAAGTACGCTTCTGAATTCAATTCATTTTTTAAACAGAATTCATCCTGAATGGGAGCTACCATCTGTTTACGGTAAAATACAAAAGTGACACTGAAGTGGCCTCAATTATAACGTTAATGAGCTACTCAAAATTATTTGTCTCCTTGTCAAATAATATGTGTAAAACCACACAACAAGTTACTGGTAGAAGCAGGAACAATATTTTAATTATCTAGTTTAATTTCTTAGGAGTTCTCCACTGCTTAATAATACATTTTATGAATATTCAGGTTCACATTATAGCTATTCTCTATATAAGAATGATTTTTTTTAATTAAGGCATAGAGCCCTTTTCACAACTGTTTGGTGTCACAGTATAGCCTGAGCCTATCAACCCCAGTAAGTTATATTTTGCTTTTTAATCTGACCCTCCAATGAAACACTGAAAAGAAACCTTCTCTTCAAATCCTGTCCCGAATAAAATCTAGAAAGCTGTAGCCTATCCTTTATAGGCTGCTTTTTCACTTACTAATTTAAGAACAACACTTCCTCCTGTTGCACACTTACCAGGAAGCAGCCATGCCATGAATGTGTTATAAACACTACACTCCTCTCAGGCTGCACAGCTTTCTGAAAAAACAAGACAACCTAATGGAAGCACTGCTTTTTATCATTCTCCACTTCCTGCCCGCATTCTGCTTACTTAATTCAATACCAAAGTTAGAGCCTGTGAAAGAATTTCACATCTCATTTTCCTTCTGTAGTTCCCCTACTCAGTCTGAGGTCTTTGATGATATGCTGATTTCCCTGCAAGTCTACTTTCTCACAGAAATGCCAAAAATGCAAGGGCAGAGTGATAACCAAAGTGCAAGACTTACTGAGAACAATTCTTCTGGGGTAAAGCAGGTGACAAATACATACACTCTTCAGACAACATGACTGAGAAACTTCTCTGCCCCAAAGAGTGAAGTTTGAGCCGCAGAAAGAATGCAACACCTCCTCTGGATCACCAAGAGGCATTCCAGTGTGTGCCTCAGCACAGTTTAGAGACACGGGATGGTCCTTTCGGGACGGATGTGCAACTGCAGGCAACCACACAATGAATGTTCAGTTCTGAAGTTTCCATTGGGTATCTGCTCCATGTGCCCTAAACCCCACAAAAGGCAAAATAGCTATTGAAAAAGCTATAATTATAGAATACAGCTTGAGGGCACTGGCTATATTCTATGTCTTTGCAATAGCTGGGTATGTTTTTAATAACTAAGTAACAACTTCTAAATGATCACAGGAAGTGGACCATTCTTCACACAACAGAAAAGGGATAAAAACATCTATTTTATGTTTAATTTCTGGGGCGGTACTCATTCATTCCTGTTTCCAGATCTAGTAATTGGTTCCATGGTGAATGTAAGAAGATGGGGGCTAGAACACAGGACAAGTAAAATAAGTTGTTATTAAAGGTTTTGGGAGAAAAGCAGGAAAAAAAAAAGCTTCTTATCCACTAGCAAAAACTAGAAATGCTGAAGCATGTTGTTAGTGCCAGATAAATATAATGAAAACAAGTTTCAGTCTCCTGAAAAAGTTTCAGTCTCCCTTCAGACCCCTTAGAGACCTCAATACCTCAAATCCAAAGACTTGTCTCATTATTTACCTTTCAATCATTATTCCAGAATAAATTCTCCGGTGCAAGCTTGTTAAACCTGAGCTTAAAACTGTTCAGGCTCTTTGCCCCACTGCCCTGTTCAGAAGAAATAGTGGGGGAAGTTCTTGTAATTTCTTGTCTAAATTCATTCTGGACCAATTGATAATGCCAATACCAGAAATTATTGGTTATACTTTAGCTGAAAAAACTCTTCATTGCTGATATTTATTCATAAATTTATTTACAAAGAACAACTTCATCCCATCAGTGCCCCAAGCTGGAGGACCATGACTGCAAGAATGATAACCTCATGGTAGACCCTGAAACTGATCTGCTGCTCCCACTGGATCCCTACAAATCTATGGGGCTGGATGGAATTCATCCCAGAATCCTCAAAGAGCTGGCTGATGTCATCACAAAACCTCTCTCAATGATTTTTGAGCAGTCTTGGGAATCTGGAGAGGTCCCAGTTGACTGGAAGCTGGTGATTGCCATCCTGATTTTCAAGGAGGATCCTGGAAACTACAGGCCTGTCAGGCTCACTTCAGTGCCTGGTAAGATCACGGAAAAGATTATTCTGGGATGTATCGAAAAACACCTGAAAGACGAAGTCAGCATAGCTTCAGTCACAGCCAGCACAGCTTAATGGGAGGAAAGTCCCGCTTACCAACCTGACTTCCTTTTATGACAAGGTAACCCATCAAACTGATGAAGGGAAGCCAGAGGATGTAATATTTTTGGATTTCAGTAAGGCTTTTGATACTGTCTCTCACAAGATCCTTCTGCACAAAATGTCCATCCCACAGCTCGATAAATGCATCATGTGGTGGGTGAGCAATTGGCCCAAGGGTCGAGCACAGAGGGGAACAGTGAATGGGGTGACATCAGACTAGTAACCTGTCACTGGTGAGGTTCTGCAGGGCTCCATCTCCAGCCATGTGCTCTTCAACATCTTCATGAATGACTTGGATGCAGGACTGGAAGGGATACTGAGCAAGTTTGTAGATGACACAAAACTGGGAGGAGACGTTGACTCCCTGGAAGGCAGGGAGGCCCTGCAGAGAGACCTGTACAAATGAGGACTGAGCAGTTACCAACCATATGAAGTTCAACAAGGGAAAGTGCCAGATTCTGCACCTGGGATGGGACAATCCCAGATATACATACAGACTGGGGAATGAGATGCTGGAAAGCAGTGCCACAGAAAGGGACCTGGGGGTCCTGGTTGGCAGAAAGTTGAATCTGAGTCAGCAGTGCCCTGGCAGCCAGGAGGGCCAACCGTGTCCAGAGGGGCATCAGGCAAAGCATCATCAGCCGGGTGAGGGAGGGGATTGTCCCGCTCTGCTCTGCATTGGGGCAGCCTCATCTGGAATATTGTGAGCAGTTTTGGCCACCACAATCTAAGAAAAATATTAAGCTTTTAGAGAGTGTCCAAGGAGGGCAACGAAGATGGTGAAGGCCCTTGAGGGGAAGCCGGATGAGGAGTGACTGAGGGCACTTGGTTTGTTCAGCCTGGAGGAGACTGAGAGGAGACCTCACTGCAGTTACAACTTCCTTGTGAGGGGAGGAGGAGGGGCAGACACTGATCTCTTCTCTGTGGTCACCAATGACAGGACCTGAGTCAATGACCTGAAGTTGAGTCAGGGGAGGTTTAGGTTGGATATTAGACAAAGGTTCTTCACCGAGAGGGTAGTTGGGCACTGGAACAGGCTCCCCAGAGGAAGTGATTACAGCACCAAGCCTGACAGAGTTCAAGAAGTGTTTGGACAATATTCTCAGGCACATGGTGTGCCTGAGGATGGCTCTGTGGAGGGCCAGGAGCTGGACTCAATGATCCTTGTGGGTCCCTTCCAATCAGCAGATCTGTGATTCTCAACCTTCATTTGACTAAGCTAAATGATAAAAGCTTTCTAATTTGCTCTTTGAAAGATACTCTGTAATTGTGATCAGCCCAGCAGTTTGTCTTTGCGCCTGTTCCAGTTTAAGTCCATCCTTCTGGTCACTCCAAAGGAAGAGGATTGGACACAACATTCCAAATGAGGTCTCAGGAAGGCTTCGTGAAATGCTATCAGCATTTCTCTCTCCACAAAAATATTGTGTCTAATGCATCATAGAAACACATTAGACTTTTCCACAGCTGCATCGTACTGATGGCTTAGAGCCATCTTAGCGACATTAGCATAGTGCTTTACCTAATTCAGATTGCTACAACCATTAAATCATCTACAGAATGCCTTATGATGTCAACAGATGTTCTTCTCATTTTAAATATTTCTATATTGAGATAAAGATTAGACTGACCTGTCGGAGACCAGGCACAGTGAGCTTGCAGAGCTGAATTAGCAACTGAGACTTTCTCTTTCTTAATCCTAAATATACACCTCCAAACTCCTGCAGCAAACAGATGAACTACACAGTGCACATTAACAGGGGTACTCCAGTTACTCCACATGAAATGCCTGTGCAAAAGCTGTTCAGTGATACGCACTTCTACTGAAACTCATATGTACGTTGATATATTCTCCAGAAAAATGTTTTCAGGATTCTGAATTTACAAGTTGAATGTTCTTTGTGTTCAAAAATTTAGATCATACTGAAAGTGACAATCTTCTGGTTCCCCAAGAAAAAAGACACGAACAATCTAAAATTGCAGGAGCACAAATTCAAACAATAATGATGGACAAAGGACCTGATTGGTACCAAGCAAACAGCTTGGTGGTTCCTACACAAGCCAGTATGTTGTAGCTACTCACATCATGTGTTAATTTCACTATTACAATCAAATACACCCAATAAAAACATATTTTTGTGGAAAGTTTGCTCAAAACATGAACATTACTAGAACTAGACAAAACAACAATTACTTTCTATTAAAGCTCAGGATCTCTTAATCGCCCAGAAATGCCATGAATGTTCTGCAGTTGCATTCCAAAAACTAATTTTTCTTCCAAGAAACTAGCAGAGCCAGCACTGTTCTCTGAGCTAAGGACACAGGAGTCTTTTTCTGTAAATAAAGCAGGTATTCTAGTCAAGCAACACACTATCTTCTCAGAAAATAAATATCCTAGCTATACCTGAACTTGGTTTCTCTTTTTCTCTCATTAACATATACATACCTTAACCTTTTCCTGTTTAGACCTGTCTTCCACAGATTAACCCATTATTAGTATGGAAGAAGCTCACAAATACCAAAGGCAGATGGGATGACTTCTGCTAGTACCCCATGGTGTGCAAGTCAATGTTAATAACAGTGCCGCACTGAAGTGAAATAGCACAGCTGTGCAGAACCTTGAGGACACCTCATGAAAACTGTAGACAGCTCACTACATCACTTCTACAGCTGAAATACATATCTTCTAGATACTTACGTTTTCAGAGCACGTCCATGCATCAAGGAAGGTATGGATCACAAACAACTGAGTCGATATGACCTAGAATGATACTGCTGGCCAGCTGAGCTGAGTCAGCTACAGAAGAGGTAAATACTCCTCACAGCTAGGAAACTGCCCAGCAGTGGGGGAAACCCCTGTCCAAGGCAGCTTAAGTGCCTGTCTTTTACCTTACAACTGATGGAACGAAAAGCCAGTTTTGCCAAGCCTGATGATGTCCCATCTCACACAAAGCTGCAGTAACACCCAGCTTTTTATTTAACTGCAGTAGTGCAATTTACCCCAGGCTGTAAAGATGGTTTTCTGTCCTCTGTGCCACACACAATCATTAGCTAGATATGAATGTATCAGTTCGCCCCTTTGGTCTTTGATAATGGAAGAGGTTATGCTTCACTAAAACTGCACATAAATATCAGCACAGTTCTGGTTAGGTTCTCAGTCCATGACACGTGGAATATAAAATACACACACTTTTGACTGAGTGCATGCTTGACTTACACTGACAAAAAGTAAGTAATCCGAAAACCAGGACAACTATCTCCTGGTGTTAGCAGTAAGGATCTATGAACATTCTATTTATAAATTGAAATTTCAGTGTCCATACAACAGAAATGTATTTTTTACTTCTAATATGGAATATCCATGCAGAAAATCAGCAACATTTCCAGAAGAATTCAAAATTTACATCCATTTGAATACAAATGCATGTATTTCTTGTAAAGTGCTGCCAGCAAAATCCACTCATATTCCTAGCTGGAAAATACATCTGCCAGGATACATGTGCAAATAAGCAATACAGTTTGCATGTATACAAACAGATACTGAAATCTTTGTATGCACACATGGTAAAAGAAACATCACAGTTTGCAAGCAAAAATGAGCAGCTCATGTTTCAAACTGACAACGTGGTACTGTGTTATCAGGAAGGACAAGAATTACAGTGATTTACAGTAAATTACCCATACTGGCCAGGGACGATACACAGTTATGAGGCTAAATTAAGGGAGTTTGCATTGCTGCCTTAGAGTGCTTGATCTTTCAATTAACATCTCAAGAATACTGAATTATCTATATTTGAACACAGTTTGTTTTTGATGTTAGCATGAAAGAAAGAGGTTTTTCAAACCACAACACACTTGAACAGATTCAATTATCATCAGCACTTCTCGTCACTGAGTCCCACTCATTCCTTCTGACTGACCTTGCCACTTTACTTTTTAATCTTTATATCAAAAATACCAGTGTAAGAAAAAAATAAAATATAAGCCCAACACAGAGCCTGTGTGTACACTAAGAAACCTAATGCTCTTCAAATCCAGGAAATCTAAAGCTCTACAGCACACTTCTTTCTAACAGTGAAGAGTATTTTGCAATTAATGTATTTTGTGAATGCACTGCATATATATTTGTATGACGTAAAAGTATAGATATGACACAGGATAAGGTCTCAGCATATGCAGATGTCAGGTGGGATAATAACTTGCAAACCAGAAACAATACAGTGTAGTTAATGGCCATAAAAAGGAGGCAAGAAACTACAGGAGGAGCACTCAAAAATTTTATGAGTGGTATTTTACCAGGTTTGCTAGGGGCATGACTCCAGTGATGCCTTTGGCTTGAGTTTCCTAACTCTGATCAATTTTCAGTAATTTTAAATTTATTCAGAAGATCAAAAGCAAAAAACACAAGACCAAAATTACTTCCTTCAGTTTACTCTTTATTTTGCACCAAAATATAGGCAAATTAAGATTTTCAAATTCTCCTTATGCCACAAAGACCCACTGAAGTTCTCCATACAGAGTAACCAGCTGGACACTCAGACACTGAGCAGTGGACTATAAACTAGGTCTGCCATCATTTTAGGATATTCATGACATCCTAGTGAAATTATTCAGTGTTACAAGTAAATTAATCACAGAACAGGTAAGGCGGGGAGGGACCACTGGTGAGGACATCTGGACCAACAAGATTGTGTCCAGATGGTTCTTGAATATCTCCAGTGAGGAGACTCCACAACCTCTCTCGGCAATCTGTTCCAATGCTCAGTCAACTGCACAGTAAAGTTCTTCATCATATTCAGGTGGAACTTCCTAAGCATCAGTTTCTGCCTGTTGCCTCTTGTCCTATTGCTTGGCACCAATGAGAGGAGTCTGGCTCCATCCTCCTGACACCCTCCAGATATTTATATACATTAACAAGGTTCCCTTTCAATCTTCTCGGGGCTGAACAGGCCCACCTTCCTCAGCCTTTCCTCATAAAAGAGATGCTCCAATATCCTCATCATCTTTGTGCCCCTCCGCTGGACCCACTCCAGGAGCTCCATGTCTGTCTTGTCCTGAGGAGCCCAGAACTGGACACAACACTCCAGATGTGGCCTCACTAGGGCTGAGTCAGATCCTCTGGTCAGGATCACCTCCCTCAACCTGCTGGCAATGCATTTCCTAATGCATCCCAAGATACCATTGGCCCTCTTGTCCCCAGGGACACACTGCTGGTTCAGGGATAGCTTGCTGCCCACCAGGACCCCCAGGTCCTTCTCCACAGAGCTGCTTTCCAGCAGGTCAGCCCCCAGCCTGTACTGGTACCTGAAGTTATTCCTCCCCAGGTGCAGGACCCTGCATTTGCCCTTCTTGAATTTCAGAAGGTTCTTCTCTGCCCATCTCTCCAACCTGTCAAGGGGCTGGAGGGCTGCACAGCCCTCTGGGGTACTGGCCACTCCTCCCTGCTTTGCATCACCAGCAAATTTGCTGAGGAGGCATCTGCCCCTTCATCCAAGTCACTGATGAGTAAGTCACACAATACTGAACCTTGTGTGACACTGCTAATTACAGGGAGATACCACTAGTTACAGGTTATCACAGGTGACATTTGGCAAGGTTGCCCACACAGAGTTTGAAACCAAACCATGCCGAACCTCTACACCATGTCAGCCTAGTCTCTTAGAACACATTACAGCTGAGTATAGGGAAATACACTGAAAGTACAGGGAATTCTTCACAGAATAGAGTACCCCAACTTTAGCACACAAAGCTGAACTTTGAGATACAAACTTACAGCTTTGTCAAAAGGTTGATTGAAATACTTGCTTTACTTAGAAACTGAGTAACTCCTGATTTGAATCGGTTGGACTTAACCACCCGATACAGTTACCGAGGCAAATGGTGCAGAGTAGAAAACTATGCTCATCTCATGAAAAGCAGAAAGCATCAGCGGAAGAAAAACCATTTTTGCAACACAATTTTACCTTATTTCTGTAGGACCTACTGATGAAGAAATATTTTTTATTTTAACAAAAAGGTAATATCATAGGAATTTTAATCTACATGTATTTTATTTAATGAACTCCTATGGTGCATACCAGACTAAATGCCCAGTCAAGACCTCTGAAAACTAATCTAGACACAAGAAGAGGCATACTCTGCATAGTAAAACTTCTCAGAAAGGCTTTTAAAAGAAACACTTCGGAGAATTTTTTTTTTCTGATAAGGCACATGAGAGTGCCTTCACTGAAGTAATTCTCTTATATAAAGATAAAACATATTTTAAAGCTAATTGTCAGACACCTTCACACTTCTAGGAGTGACTGATTCCACTCAAAGATTTTACTACATGCAAATGAGTCACTAGTCACCTCAGCAATCTTTATGTCAGTAAAAATCCTTATCTGAGCAAGTTTCACACATGCTTTGGTATTTGCAGGATTAGCAGCTACCTGACATATGGGTCTAACAGCTATTAAAAAAAAATAAAGAAAAAAGGAAAAAAAATTGATCAAAAAAGGTTATATTATCTACTTAGAGCAACAGAAAAAAAGAGATACAATATACTAATATTTACTTATCTGAAAGAGCTATGACTGTGCAATTAACAGCAAACCATTTCTTACAGGCATTAAGTTCACTAAAAACATTGGTAAATTAAGACACTTACAGAGAGCTTTAAAAAGGAGAGCTTTCCAATTTCCCTGAAACATCACCTTAGCTAGTGACTACGAGCTAGACACTGTCTTGAGTCAGTTCTGCCCAATCTGATAATAAGTCAAGGTCAGTAGCAAAACATCGTAAGAAAATGAGTCAATGTGTTGCTTTTGGGTACATCCTGTTGAGATTGGGAAAGGCAAATGTGAAAAAAGGGGAGCAGAAAGACTCCACTCTAAATTACCACATGGCAGGACAGCCATTCATTGCACCATACCCAGAACATTGTAAATTTTCAAGGGAAACCTATTGAAGTAAAAGCAGTCACCAATGATATGATCATTTTTCCATTAAAATTACTACTTTTAAAATCTCTGACTATCTTACAGCATTATTTTTAATAGTGGTTTTTTTCAGCTTTAGATTCCCATCTTTAAGTACCGTCCTCTCAAAGACAAAGGAAGTAAGGAATATGCACAGAAAAAGGGCAAGACAGAAATTTTAATCAAGGGGTTAAAATGCCTATCCTGTTAAGTTCAAGGAAATTAGACATTTTTTTCTATCTTCAGCTATTTTATCCTTCACAGCATGTATTTTTGCATGTTGTCAAAACAGCCCTTATCAAAATATTTGCAGTCTAACAGTCATGCTGACCCCGTCCAGTCTGAAGGAAAGAAGGAGTGAGTTGACTTGTGTGCAACACAAAAGTCAAGACACTAAGTACGCCTGAAAAGCAAACTGAAGAAAGAAAACTATCATCAGTTTCGAAATAACAAGGGGATCTTCTTCACCTCAAAGAGTGCTCGTATCGTGGTTAAGATCTTACTGGGCAAGTAGAAACAGAGAATTCCCCATGATCTCTTATGCTCAGCTCTTCACACATTTTTGTCAGTATTGCATGAAGTCTCTGTCAGCTAAATCCCTCTCCAGAGCTGCTGCACAACTCCACTGTCTTCAGGTTTCACCTTTTCCTACCACGGCCACCACTTAAGGAGGACACCCTTACAAAGAGCCACAGGTTCCTCCATGACTCACTCTGACAGCATGTGGTTAAAACATTGTTTGCCATTCATTACCCATCAGTTCTTCAGCCTGGGGAAGCATTTGCAGAGAAAATGCAGGTTCAGTCAGAATGGTCATGAATTAAGAATCAACAGTTTACCAAGAAAGAAAACCTCATAGAAAAAGGAGTAGATTTTGAACATTATACATGAAATGAGCACTCCTTTACATATTTCAGTGACACTGTTTATCAAGACATGGTATGTGTTTATATGGAACTAGTTTAATCCCACATGGAAAGGGAAATGTGAGGTACTTGTAAACATCATTAATACTACAGACTGCAGCATAATGATTATAGACTTCATAACANTTTATTTTAACAAAAAGGTAATATCATAGGAATTTTAATCTACATGTATTTTATTTAATGAACTCCTATGGTGCATACCAGACTAAATGCCCAGTCAAGACCTCTGAAAACTAATCTAGACACAAGAAGAGGCATACTCTGCATAGTAAAACTTCTCAGAAAGGCTTTTAAAAGAAACACTTCGGAGAATTTTTTTTTTCTGATAAGGCACATGAGAGTGCCTTCACTGAAGTAATTCTCTTATATAAAGATAAAACATATTTTAAAGCTAATTGTCAGACACCTTCACACTTCTAGGAGTGACTGATTCCACTCAAAGATTTTACTACATGCAAATGAGTCACTAGTCACCTCAGCAATCTTTATGTCAGTAAAAATCCTTATCTGAGCAAGTTTCACACATGCTTTGGTATTTGCAGGATTAGCAGCTACCTGACATATGGGTCTAACAGCTATTAAAAAAAAATAAAGAAAAAAGGAAAAAAAATTGATCAAAAAAGGTTATATTATCTACTTAGAGCAACAGAAAAAAAGAGATACAATATACTAATATTTACTTATCTGAAAGAGCTATGACTGTGCAATTAACAGCAAACCATTTCTTACAGGCATTAAGTTCACTAAAAACATTGGTAAATTAAGACACTTACAGAGAGCTTTAAAAAGGAGAGCTTTCCAATTTCCCTGAAACATCACCTTAGCTAGTGACTACGAGCTAGACACTGTCTTGAGTCAGTTCTGCCCAATCTGATAATAAGTCAAGGTCAGTAGCAAAACATCGTAAGAAAATGAGTCAATGTGTTGCTTTTGGGTACATCCTGTTGAGATTGGGAAAGGCAAATGTGAAAAAAGGGGAGCAGAAAGACTCCACTCTAAATTACCACATGGCAGGACAGCCATTCATTGCACCATACCCAGAACATTGTAAATTTTCAAGGGAAACCTATTGAAGTAAAAGCAGTCACCAATGATATGATCATTTTTCCATTAAAATTACTACTTTTAAAATCTCTGACTATCTTACAGCATTATTTTTAATAGTGGTTTTTTTCAGCTTTAGATTCCCATCTTTAAGTACCGTCCTCTCAAAGACAAAGGAAGTAAGGAATATGCACAGAAAAAGGGCAAGACAGAAATTTTAATCAAGGGGTTAAAATGCCTATCCTGTTAAGTTCAAGGAAATTAGACATTTTTTTCTATCTTCAGCTATTTTATCCTTCACAGCATGTATTTTTGCATGTTGTCAAAACAGCCCTTATCAAAATATTTGCAGTCTAACAGTCATGCTGACCCCGTCCAGTCTGAAGGAAAGAAGGAGTGAGTTGACTTGTGTGCAACACAAAAGTCAAGACACTAAGTACGCCTGAAAAGCAAACTGAAGAAAGAAAACTATCATCAGTTTCGAAATAACAAGGGGATCTTCTTCACCTCAAAGAGTGCTCGTATCGTGGTTAAGATCTTACTGGGCAAGTAGAAACAGAGAATTCCCCATGATCTCTTATGCTCAGCTCTTCACACATTTTTGTCAGTATTGCATGAAGTCTCTGTCAGCTAAATCCCTCTCCAGAGCTGCTGCACAACTCCACTGTCTTCAGGTTTCACCTTTTCCTACCACGGCCACCACTTAAGGAGGACACCCTTACAAAGAGCCACAGGTTCCTCCATGACTCACTCTGACAGCATGTGGTTAAAACATTGTTTGCCATTCATTACCCATCAGTTCTTCAGCCTGGGGAAGCATTTGCAGAGAAAATGCAGGTTCAGTCAGAATGGTCATGAATTAAGAATCAACAGTTTACCAAGAAAGAAAACCTCATAGAAAAAGGAGTAGATTTTGAACATTATACATGAAATGAGCACTCCTTTACATATTTCAGTGACACTGTTTATCAAGACATGGTATGTGTTTATATGGAACTAGTTTAATCCCACATGGAAAGGGAAATGTGAGGTACTTGTAAACATCATTAATACTACAGACTGCAGCATAATGATTATAGACTTCATAACAACAACAGTGATTCTGACCAACAGAGCTTCCATTTTCAGACCAGGCCAAGTTAAGAGCATATTTTAGTCCCGCAGCAATATAAATATTCCATGTGGATTCCTATATTTAGCCATCCCATGCACAACAGATTAAAAGAAGTAGCTAGATACTGTTTGTAAAAGAGTAGTTCTCTTGACCTTAGCATAAAAATAAACCAAAAGAAGCCATGGTGGAGAAGCAGAGGAGACGAGTTTTCCTCTTCCAGTCATTTAATTCTTTGTTTCCTCTTTTCCTAGTACAAGCCTTGACACAGGCAGTAAAATACTATCCCATCATTTTGAGTACAGGCTCTCAATTTGGTAATTTGGTAATGAGGTATATATATGCCAAGGGCTCAGGGAATCCTGGGAACTGAATTGCACGTGAGGTTCTTCCATCTGTCTTCTCTAATTAGCAACTCTTACTGGACCAACAGAAGCCCATTTCAGAACAGCGAGAGCCTACAGTCCAAAAACATAACTCCCTGGAGTGAAGGAGGGATCCCAAAATGGGCAGCCCTCCAGGACTGAAACTAAAATATGACCTCATCCTGAGTTCAAGTAACACATAGTGGACAGATTTCTAAGGCAAGTAGGCAGCTGGAAACTCTTCTACCTGCAAGACAACGCTGCTAAAGCCCAGGAATGCTCACCTTTAACAAACTGACAAGACAGCCTTCTCCTACCCCCACCATTCTTCAGCAGTGGGGATGGAAATATGTGGAAGCCAGAGCAGAGCCCCAACACCACCAATCTTTCACTACATGGCACTGGCTAAGAAACACATCCCAGGTCTAGAAATTAGAGTAAACCCTAGACCACCATGAATTATGAGTATTAAAGACACTAAAGGCACATGAGGAGTTTGCTGCCTGGAGTCCTGACCATCCACAGGGTGCATCTGCTCCTCCAGTCAAATAGGTCTCAGTGGCAGGAAAGCACTTTACATCAATCACATTCATTTTAAAATATTTTAAAGAATGACACTTATTATCAACTACTACTAATTTCAAAAATCGGCATTCAAACTAGTGAATTTTACATTAAAAAATAAAGGTAATGAAGCCACACTTCTGTTCAGAAAGCCAACAAGTGAAAAAATAGCATGTCTCCAATTTTAATTTTCAGTTTCGCTACATGACACTGGCAAGTTCTGAGTTAGTTGTAAAAATGTTGCTGTCAAATCTCTTTTTGGTAATTGCTGGAAGCTTACTTGTATGCAGGGCACAACCTATCTTAGACCCCTCAGTGTAGCAAAAATAATTCATTTACTTGCTCCTTTGTACTTCTCCAGTTTTCCATTTGCTAGTCCTGGCCCAGCATGGGAGATATTTTATTCTGGTGTAAGAGCACTGTTCCTACATCTCAAGTAACTACCCTTTGGACCAACAACCCAGAGCAGAGACTGAAGTCAGCTAAACAGGAATTCCTGTGCCCAAGTGTGCCAGATACCACGATCTCCCTACAGCTCCAGCAGGAGAGGCTACAGTACGTACTCCTGTAGTTCTGTGAGCAAGCAGCAGAAGGTGATTGTCCACACACCATCAATACTGGGGACCAACAGCACTCACAAAAGCTCCAGCACTTCCACCTCGGTGTCCCTGCTGTGGAAATCAAGGTGAAAGACCTGGTGCCTGTTTAGTTCCCAACTAACACAGGTCAGGAGGTATGTAAACCACAACTACAGCTTCATGGCTTGGAAATACTGCTGGGTTCATTGCCTCATCTCAGGAATTTCCTTTATAGTCCATGCTTGTGTACTCTGTTTACTCATAGTTTCACTCCTGTTTTCTCCCTAAATACACTTCTTTTTTTGGGGGGTCTAACTTCCTAATCATGTCCTTTAGTCCACCAACTTGATTACTTGTTCCTTTCCTACAGGTATGATAACTCCTGCCCACTGTTTTTAACTTCCATCAAAAGCACAAATTTCAAGTAAGCATCACTGAAGGACATTTGATTTGCTGAAGGAACAGTCCTTTTCAGTCAAAATTCCGTCAGAGGCAACCACATCACAAATTTACTTTCTTAAAAGTGACAAGTCGCATCATAACCAATGATAAGAAGCTGAAATGTGTGATGGGGCGATGGGGCCAAGGGGTGAGGGGGGAGGAGGGAGAGAATTTTTCAAAAGAAAAAAAAAACCAACACACTTGCTTTTAAGGTTTTCTTCTGGAGATGACTGAAAATGCATTCTGCCCAAAGGCATCTGATACTAGGTGAATTAGCTCTCTGCACAGTCTCCATTTCAGTATCTCATTGTCAACAGCAACAACACTTTCATCAGAGAAAAATATTGAGAAATGTCAAGAAACATCTCAGAGCAGAGACTGTCAAAAGAATTCTTTATGAATGAAGGCTGTTCACATGAGTAAGGTTGTAAGGTATCCAGATTGCCAGGACAGGAGGAGAAAACATACGTACATGCTCTGAACACTTCCCACTCAGAAAAACCAATGAAAATTATTTCATAAATGTACATGGATCTATACAATAAACTCTTAGAAGCAAATATGACTGACAAAACTCTAATCCAATTATCAGCAGTAACAAAATATATGTATATGCTGCACATTTTCAGTGCATCAGACACAAAAGCAAATTTTAGAGCCTACCAAATAACAAAACCCAGGTACCAGCTATGTAGTTGAAAATGGAAGATAAACAGAGGCTTAACAGACATGGCTTTGAATTTGTCTAGAAAAGTACTTCCTTTGTTTTATCACAAGTGTTTGAGAAGTGATAAATATTTAAATATCATTAGCAAAAAGCCATTATTTAACTGACAGTTATGAAATCATACTCTGAATGTAAAATCTTTGAGACAAAATAATTCTGTTCTAGCATGGCAAACATTTAGTTACTAATGAACATACAGAGCAGCAGTAGAACACTTCACACTCAGCAAAGTTTGGAATAATATTATTCTGCATCAGTAATAATCTAGAAGTAAAAAATGAGATATTTAACAAGCTATGCAGGATTAGTTACCTTCGAGACGTTACTCTAATTTGCAAGATATAATCAGGTTTCCAAGGAATAATGCTAAAATGTAATAAAGGATCCCGATCTCATTCCTTAGCAACTCCTTCCATTTAATCAGAAAAATAAGATAAATCCAGTTTGCCAAAAATGAAAAGATGGACGAGGCAGATAGGAAACAGATCAGTTAAGTACAGGCACCAGAAACTACAGTATGAGATGGCATACAAATCCTGTGGTTGACAAGAGATAAATCTGCCAGATAAATACAGAAAAATTAGAACTGACACTAGAACTAAGGCTTGAGCAGAAGCTAGCACCAGTGCACAACAGGAAGAATGAAGCTGAGGTGTTTCAGACTTGTCTCTACCTTGAAAATCCCCTAGCTTTATTGGTTTGTGTCACCACTTCATCATCATTTTAACAATAACATACTTCAGAAAATACTATGTTCCTATGAACTGGGACTTTGAGAACTGACATTATTTGCATTGTCTGCACATTCTGAAAATTAATACTATTCCAGTGCTCCTGTGAAATACCACACATAGCAAGTTCAAAGGAGATCTTATGTAACATACAACAAGCAAATGCATAACTTGCTGTGAACACAAGCTTCATTGCTGGCAAGGGATAATAGTACAGTTTCCCTGTAGCACAGAATAAGGCAGCCCTGCCTTATCAAATAAGGCTAATATTTTATGTATCAAAAGTGCTATGCAAATCAGGACTAATACAGATATTAATTGTTAATTAAAGTATTTGTGAGCCTGTTGCACATTTTTTTCTCTTCTTGGGAGAGCAACAAGGTCAGAGAGTTTTGGACAGCTGCTGTTGCTAGAGATGGCCAAAGAGGTGTTTTTCCATTGCCTGAAGACCACCACAGTGAACCATCCTCCAGCCACCCTTTTCCCGCTGAGCCTGCACAGGTGGCAGTGCACTTATCAGCCAGTCCTCACTCCCTCTCACACATGATGTGTAAATAACTATTCCCCTATGACTCAGAGAGCAACAGGCCAGAAACAAGCAAAGCAAAGAAGTTACTAACAAACTACAGAAATTCAAAAAGGTTTTTCTTTTAATATGTTTGGCTACTGTATTACTATCTCATTTTGCCACCCTATAATGCCTAAGGACAAAGACCTAAAAGACTAAACATTCAGAACAGTTTCTGTCAATACAGCCTGATGACTCAAAGGAGATGAAGGGAATTTAAGAAAGGCTCATGAGCAATTATTCAGCAAAAGGGGAAAACCATCAAGGGTGTGCAAAAAGGAGTGAAAAACTGAAGGTTTATGTTTACACGCCTGACATGATTACAAATGAAGGTTATGCATTCAGCATTTTCCACCTCTTCCTAAACACCACAGTTTTGTCACAAGCAAAGAGGTATCACAAGCTTAGCATTTCAGCACACCAGAGGGACTAATTAAGACAGCACTGTGCAATCCATGCTCTTGCCAGACCAAAACAAGCACCTCCGTATTGGATGGTTTCTTCAACTATCCTCCAGGTGGAGGATCCATTTATGAGTGTCTTTGGCCACAACTGACTGCAGTATGATCAGGTGACGTAAAGCAGCACTAAGCATAAGCATTATTTAACAAATATTTAAAAGGTCAAAAACTGCGCAATAGCACTAGCAGATCTACTGAAACATAAATGTGTCACATAAAGAGTAAATGCACTCCTACTCAACCACCTCAATTTATTATTTGAAGCAACAGTCTTCTGATTATTGCAATATTTAATTCAGCCTCAGAAGAGGAAAAAAACCCCTATCATGTGCCAAGTTTTTTATATGCTGAAATTCCGCCCTGTACCAGAGATAATCTTTAATTCAGTACGACGTACTGTTTTCATTACAACAAGCTTACTTCCAGCACAATCGTAACAGGTAAGGATTATGTTAAACCACATTCTCAGCTGATCGCCCAGCATTTCTTTAAGTGATGCCATGACCTTCTCCACATAAATTAACCTGTCCAGTATAGATGTTGACATTCCATATCAAAAAAGGGAGCCACACTGTAAATAAAGCATTACAGAAATATGTGTCAGCAGTGACCTGGCAAAGGTTTAAGACTGATGCAAATATTTCTGATATGAAAAACAGAAGCTGCAGGTGTGAAGAATGCTTCTGTGAAGAGGAAATATGGCAGGCTGACACCTTAACACTTAGCCACATACTGTATTTGATGAGAATGCAGAAAATGGGTTAAAACCTTTGACGCCATTGCTTTTTTAGAAAACGAAGCAGGAAAAGAATATAGAAGAACAGTTTCTTAAAGAGTTTGCTCTAGGGTGCTTATACATGTTTGTTTATATGTGTGTGTGTGTGCACACATACATGTGTCTGCACGTACATGTATACACGTGCATTTTTGTGTGTACAGAAAACATCACTGACTAATTATTTAAAACAGCTGCAGCAAAAAATAAAGTACCTTTCATTCTCTCTAATACGTACTTCAAGAAATAAAGGCTGCTAAAAAACATTATAGAAAAGTATGAGCTTGTGCCTTCCCACTCTCCCTAACACAATGAAAGGGCAGAAGGAAAAAACAAAGTGGAAGTATTACAGCACATTTGGCAAAAATATAGAACTTTCATATTAGACAATTCAGGCTAACACAGTACAGCAAATACTCACATTAGACTTTACGTAAAAGATCCTCGAAAAATAAATAGATCTGAAGCATCATTGTGAGTGAGAGATATTAGACACATAGCCCAGCCTTTCACCGTGGGAATTCAGGGGAACACTGATGGCCCTTCCCATCATTTCTTCTTGTGTTTTTTTGCAGAGGAAAAGGATCCACCACAGAAGTCAAGGAGCTGCAGGCAAGGTCACCCAGGGAGCTGTGGGCAGACACCTACACCACCAACCCACAGTTCCCAGGGGAAGTCCACGGTGTAGGATGGAGATGAAAGCTGAGGTGCAGAAGAGAAAGGCTGTCCAGCCTAGAATTACTCACTCAGGTTAAAACTTGAGGAAATACATAGGAGAGAGTTTCCAGCTACCAGTCCAGACCCAAACTGTAACAAAATCCCCAGGCCGAAGCTGAACAAATGCTCTAAAATCCAAACTGTTCTGTGTAGCACAAGGCTACTGCGGATAAGTTAACAGACCACCTCAAACACAAAGGAAAACACAGAGCACACGGAGAAAAGATGCAGATATGGGATTTCAGAACTGAGAAGAAAATTTTCACTCTGCATCCAATTTGGTTAACTGGAGCTGGTCACCACTGACAGTCCCAGCTGCTCTCCAGGTTGCTTGGTTCTTCTTCATATGCCCCAGAGCCCACAGTCCCATGGCTACAGCACACAGAATGGGGAAGGAGAGAAGTGCAAGGTAGATCAGCCAGTCCAAGTGAAAACTAATCCCTCCCACACACACCTTGACCAACTTTCTGGCGCAACAATTCTTTTAATTGGACTCTCCCTCATGCCATATGATCCCCAGGGCTTGTGTGCTAAAGTCACTAAAAAGGTAGCTACAAGGACGTCCCTTTTCAGGACAAGCCTACAAGTGACATCAGTTAATGTGAAATCACAAACTGAGAACACGCCACCTCTCATCCCTCTCCCATAGCCAAGTCAAAGTGCTAAGGACTATACAGCTAACTGGGAATTAGGACCTGCACAATGGACCCCAGTTATTCGTTCCCCTTCTGACCTGGAAAGGCTGGCAATTGTCTCACAATCCCGCCAAAGGAGTGAGGCACTCGCACGCCGCTTCTCAGCCTGTTGGAGTAACCACCATGTTTCTAAAATCTGCCAGCACCTTGACGCCTACAGACCTCGACTGATGCAGGAAAAAGGGCAGGGCTGGAGGAGGGAAGGCACAGTGATCACTATCTGCATTTCCTCCATTCACCACCCCTGCCCTAGGTTAGCTGGGGTTTGGCTTCCTTCTCTCCTTAAATGCACAGGAGAAGGTGGCCTAAGTGGCCTGTTAAATAGGATGAGACCTAGCCCCCAGGCCCAAAAATACAATGTGGATTACCCAAACTCAGGCACGCCTTCCTGCTCGGCCTATAAGTCCTGGCTGTCTAAATCTGCACTAATAAGGCTGGGGAAGGTAGTGCACCTTCCATCCAAGACCAGAGAGTAAACCTGATGTGGTTTGGTGATCCCCATCAGCTCGTCCTTGGTGCTTCTTCCACAGTAGGTGAGCTTTCCACAGATCGCTATTTGGAGACAGTTAATGCTTCTCCACAAGAGCAAAGCAGCCTTGTCACATACATGAGGCATGTTGAGTAAATTTGTGAGGACAAGCAACTAAATTTTTAGATGGCGTAATATCTACAAGGGAAAGGAGCTAGCTATATTATCTGAAGAAAATGTTCTAATTAACCTTCTAATTGGAATAAAACAGCACACGTGAATAAATTATACTCTGAACTTTACCTCTGAAGAAAGGGGCACTACTGACAATTTTAAAAAGTCACTTGAACACCTTTGATCACTGATTTGATATCCCTTGACAACATAATTATATCAAAATTTAATTAATTCTTTACATTAGGTGAAGAACAATTAATTGCTGAGCTTGGTCAGACAGTTTCTGATATGGGAAGTCTCCTGTGGGATTTATTTAACATTAGTCAATAAAACTATTATTCCTAAATTCCCCTAAGATGTCTATTATTAGTGATTTGTACCAGAAACATTGTTGGATTCACTTCAGAGAACTGCAACTGGGTCTATTTCTGTTTTGTCTTCTGGGAAGCTCACAAGAACATTTTTTTCTCGTGGATAAAAAGTTCCTAACTATGGAAGTGATAGGCATTAAGTTTTAGAGTATCAAGAATTAAAATTATACTGTTCATATACTCCTCCACACCTGCAAACCTGTTCTATTAAAAGCATGAGAGAAACTTTACAGAATGAGCAGAGCTCTGAAGTAAAACTGCATTACCAAAACTGCCTGGTCTCATAGAGCCCTTCCTATTGAAGGTGAGTATTAACGAAAAATCCAAGCCCTTCGTGGTCTTAACTATAGACAAGTCCATTGTAGTAATTGTGAAGTGCCTTCATTCCTATTTTCAGTGGGATATATTGCTGCTGAATTACTCATTTAAAAAAAAAAAAAAAAAAAAAAAAGAAGGGAAAATGGAGTTAAACAGCTGACATAAGTGGCACATAACTAGAACTCAGCATCAGTAAACGGCCTCCCAAAAGATGCAGGAAAATAGTCTATGTGAATAATCATGCTATTTTTTTCTATTAAAATGTAATCTATAGTAATCTATATCTTTTCTAGAGACAGGAAAACGGTGCATCGCCTCCAATTTTACTGGAACTGGGAAGCTCAATATTGTCTCCCTAGTGAAACACAGATCCAAGTAGAGATTGTTGAAAATTGTGTGGGTTTTTTTTTTTTAAAGATATTTATCATTTACTTGTGGTAATGCTGTCCCATACAGCTTTGTAGACTCACTTCTGTAGAGTTTTAAACAGGATTTACAACACACATGGCAGAAGATCCTGACAAAGGCTGTAACTCCCAAGGTCACCGACGCGGTTCCTGCCGTTCCAGGCACACTCATGTCACCTTCCCAACCGCCGCCTCGCCCCCCATGTGAATGGCAGGGCAGGTGCTGTGGGCACCTGGCCTCTGGCAGCACCTGTCCCACGCACAGCCACCTCTGGCAGCACCTGTCCCACACACAGCCACCTCTGGCAGCACCTGTCCCACACACAGCTACCTCCGGCAGCACCTGTCCCACACACAGCCACCTCTGGCAGCACCTGTCCCACACACAGCCACCTCCGGCAGCACCTGTCCCACACACAGCCACCTCTGGCAGCACCTGTCCCACACACAGC
>VWZG01001695.1:134387-154289 GCA_013396735.1 Grallaria varia
CTGTCCCACGCACGGCCACCTCCGGCAGCACCTGTCCCACACACACAGCTACCTCTCGCAGCACCCGTCCAACACACACAGCTACCTCTGGCAGCACCTGTCCCACACACAGCCACCTCTGGCAGCACCTGTCCAACACACACAGCTACCTCTGGCAGCACCTGTCCAACACACACAGCTACCTCTGGCAGCACCTGTCCCACGCACAGCCACCTCCGGCAGCACCTGTCCCACACACAGCCACCTCTGGCAGCACATCCACGGGGCTGGGGCCAGGCAGGGCACAGAGCCCCATCAGGGCACAGAGCCCCCTGCAGCGCTGATGGCACCAGTCTTGCTCGTTCCACGCGGGGGAAAAAAAAACTGCACGAGTTTTTTGGTTTTACTTTTCACACAAGTATTTGCATAACTGTTGGGATTACAGCACAGTGCTGGCAGTAGCAAAACATATTCTCATACAAATAGTTTTAAGTGGTTTCTGAACATTACCCTGACACGTATTAGGATATTACTGCATTGTTACTGCTGCAAAAATCACTTCCATCACTATATAGGTTTTCATAGTTATCATTTAGGCCCTAAATATTTCCTTTTTCCATTTACTTTTGCATACCTGGTCTCTCATGGAATTATATTTATCTTTCACAATGACGAACAACCTGGGAGGGCTCAAAACTTTGTAATATCAGGTTGGACTAAAAATGAGGTTTTATCAAATGATCTTATTTTTGGTCCAATGGATAAGATGAATAAGAGGTTTCTACTAGACTGAGAAGTTTTCTGAATCTCATCATCTTACATTAATTTGAATGAATTTGGCTAAAGTAGTCAACACCGATCCAAATGAAAATTAAGGTAGCACTGCTAGAGTGCTAATTCTGTGAAATGTCTGTAACATTGCCAATAAAAGGACCGAACATCTTGCTGCTGAAAAGCTTTTCTTTTTTCAAAAAAGAAAAAAAAAATATATATTTACAAAACTTTCAAAGACTTTCAAAGATCAAGACACAAATACTATGAGCAGTTTTTCCCCAGGTTTTCCTAAGTCAATACCTGTTTTTATTTTGATTTGCCCAGAACTGAAAACTTACTGTAACTGACACACACCTATCTTAATCAAAAATGTAACTGACTGATCATTCCAAAGATAGAAGGAGCAGATCATAACAGTGAGGTTACCTAAATAGATCAAGTATCTATTCTACCCCAATGCAGTTCTCCTCAGCAGTGAAAAAACCAACAATACGTAAAAAAAAAGGTTTGTTAGAACACCAAACGATGTGTTATCATTAAGCATATCAAAAACTTCTCCCTTGGAGTACACTAATTCTATTCAAAGACCAGAAACAACTTACTTAAAAATTACCCTCTGTTTTTGTATGAATGCACTTCAATTTTATTCTAATCCTCTTTGATTTCTGAACTCTTCCTACGCATCTGTAACACACAGAGCAGCCATTTTACAGAGTGCAGTAACCTTGCTTCCTGCTGCAGCTGTAATCTGGCACAGAGGTGCAGCAGAGCTCCCTGTTACCCCCCAAATTTCTCACTAGGCATCTGTTTCGGCAGCCTGTAGTTCAGATCAGATGCCAACTGCAACCACATGCACCTCCTGCCTCTCAAAACACTTCTGCTCCTCCTGCTATGGAAAATCTACTCAAGTCCCTTTTTTTCAGGTCAAGGACTGGTGAAGTAAGATCAAGTTTTCCTCCTTTCTCGATTTGAAAGATGGTGACCGTAACAGAGGTGAGGCATAACAGGTCCAAGGCTTGCTTATCTCTTCTCCTACACCTGCAATCAGCCTTGGGGAAGTAAGGACTGGATGGAGAGAAGAGAATAGAATGGAGCAGAAATCCAGATTGCTGTTTTTCATACAGAAGAAAGAGTAAGACCATCATTTTCTGAAATAGCTTAGACCGGCTGTTCTCCCCTAGTCAGTGAACAAATGCGACATAACGGCTAAATCAGAGAGGCACCTTCACCTTTCTTCCTCCATCTATAGGGAGGGCTGAAATTCATGGCAAGCCTGGAGCATCTTGTATTATGGCAATACTGCTGGCTTCTGCAAAGAAGCAACACCTGGCAGTTCACCAAGAGGGTAACACCGATTTCCATGCACAGTATTTCATTGTGCCTTGCATTCTACTCAACTCATTCCTGTATTCACAGACGGAAAACAACTTGATGTAAGCATATTTCTTTTCTGGTGTGGTAGTGAAACTTCATTCAAAAATTCATTTGTGAAAGGACTGCAATAAGATGGCAAAAAGATCTCTCAGATACTGTGCACAAGACCACATGCTGTAGCCTTTTTACAGGTAAATCGAAAGACTGGAAACATCAAGTTCCTCATAAGCACTTAAACCTATTCTGCCAGTGATACTTTTCCTCAGCACTCAAAGGATGCCACAGTGCTGAAAGCACTTCAGTTCAGCCCTTATTACTCTTGCTATGCAAGGATGAATGTAAGGCATGTTATTCCCCATTTTGGGATGAATGGAGCTAAAGTACAGAAAACTTTAGGCTTCTGTAATAGCCAGGCTCTGATGGCCTGTGTTATGTAACAATAATACCTCCAAATTTAAAAACTAGCTTTGCATGTCATAACCATAAATTTTTTACGCATTGCAATGATCATACAGATTTTTATGATATTAAGTCCAATGACTTTTAAAGGAATTAGCTAGTACATTATACGATATGACTTTATATTCAGTTGTAAAGCATTGATGTATTCTGGAGTAAGGATACATGTGAGAGACTTTATTTTGGACTTAAGAGACACAAAACGAGCAACCAGAAGCTTGCAATGCTTTGTCACTGCCACACTGTTATTTTTTAGCAAGTTCTCTTGTTTATTAGCTCTATGGGCTTCAACAGGAGCAGCTGCCAGAAGGAGTTGACACATTTCTGAACAAGCAGGAATAATTTTCCTAGTGATTCCTGATAATTGAACAACACCTATACCACCAGCAAGGATAAGTGGCCTAAAGCCACTTCCAGAATTCATACGGTTCACTGTTCAATCCACTGGGCACATTGAATAGCGTGCATGAGACCAGGCAAACAAAACAAGAAGTCACATTTTTTTTAAAGTGTTGCCCACGGCAGCAAGATCCACAGCTCTGTGAAAGCAAAGCATGTAACACAAAACTATCTGTTTTCCTCTGTAATGCATTTTAACATGTAGGACACATGGAAATCACAGGGCAGCTTTATTTTCTTGTGAACACTTATCTATATCACTCAAACATAACGAGAGACTCCATGGCATCTCATATGTTTCCATAGTGGAAACAGGTTTTAGAAAGAGGTATAAAGATGGATGGTGTGTGGTACTTACTTCTGCCAGGAATACTTTGTATTATTATTATTTCTGGTATAAATGCAGAGTAGTTGTTCAATGTCCACAAAATGAAAAATCATTTTGCTTGTAAAACAATTGTATGTACGTCTGATTAGAAAATTTGACGGAAAAATATTTTTTGTCAATACATAGGAAAATAAATGGGTTTTGGACAGAGGAAATGCAAAAATAATTACGAAGATGTACAATACAAATAAAGTTGAAATATGTTAAAAAGCATATTGTATTTTTAATAATTTCCTTTAAATGAATATCACACACGCTTAATATTGCAGAAATGGTTCAAACAAAGTATCAACATGATAAAACTGGGACTGCTAATGCAATTGAAAATGAAGTATTTTGGTAGTCTTATTTTTAGAATTGAATTTTAAAATACCAGCTTTACATTTCTATTCATAATAAGAAAAAAAGATAAAAGATTAGCATTCCCCATGGTCGGTGTCTTACTGAATTTGGTTTAAAAAAAAAAAATTTTGCATTTTAAAAAAAAGCTGGGGGGCAGGGCATTACAGTCCCTGACCCCATCCCTGCTCCTCCAAAAAAGTATGAATGGGAAGAAGTCACTGGCTAACATTCTGTATAATAAATCATAAAATGGTTTGGATTAGAAGGGACCTTGAAGATAATCCACTTCCAACCTCCCTGCCGTGGACAGGGACACTTCCACTAGACCAGGTTGCTCAGAGCTCCAGCCAATCTGCCCTTGGGCACTTCTAGGGATGGGACATCCAGAACTTCCCTGGGCAACCTGTTCCAGTTCCTCACCACCCTCACAGTAAACAATTTTTCCCTAATACCTAATCTAAACCTAGACTCAATTTTAACCCTTTCCCCCTTGTCCTGCCACTACATGCTCTTGTAAAAATCATTATTTAATCCAGGCACCTTGAAATTTAGGATAGAGGTCTTCAAGAAAACAATGTAGTTAAAAATGGGATTCCTTTAATCTATGAGGACAGACAGCTGACAGTGGCAGAATTAGACTAACACCTAAATTCTGACCCAGAAAACATCAAGAGGAAAAATGGAAGAGGAAGTATACCAAGGGGAAGGACTACAATAATTACATATGATGCAGTATCATTGAGCCCTGCCATTTTCTTTGCGTACTGCTAAAAATCACAGGAGAGTTGAGAAGCAGGCACGTCGCTCTCCCTTCCCCCAGGCACACATCTCACAGAAGGATGTGGACAGAAAGAGATGGGTCAGTGCTGAACAGAGGTAGGATAGAGCATAACTGACAACATTAAAATATACCTGCATGTGTGAAGTTTTGTTTCAAAATACATACAACACCAAACACATTATCTACACCAAAACTCTGCTGTGGTCTGAGAACATAAAAAAAAAAAGGGGGAGAAAAAAATTATTCCTTTCAGGAGTTTTTTTCCTTTCCCTCCCCTTCCCATCATATCATGATACAGCGTCAAAGGAATCTTCCTGGTATCATTCAATTTAAAACTCTGTGCTTTTTTGCTTATATTGCCCAGGTGTAAAAAAATACTCCTGAGGGAAAGAAGTACTACACAACTGAATACGTCATTTTAAAACAGACTTTAGAATAGACAGCCACAAATGTATTTACACATTCCACCCCTATCACCTGTAACACTAATGAACACTGACTGTTGTGACAAGTGCACAATACACACAACATTTAGAGAAAAATTCAGTCAAGTCCTAAAAAACACACACAATCATCCACCACCCATACATGAATACATGTGAGGAAAATTTTCCCTGTTGATCACATCAGATAACGTTACTATACAGTTTACATTTTTGATTTGCTTTTAATGCAACAATATCTAGAGAAGAAAAAGGAAGCCTTGTTTCCCCCGGAACAAGTTAAAAAGGCTCTGAGCAATGACACAATACTAACATGGTAGCCAAGTTAGTCCAGGTTTAATCAGCCTCAACTTCTGTGTCAGGCTGCAGGGCTGAACCCTTCAGCACTGACAGGGATCATCTGCCCAGCACTTTCTATAAACGTGTGATCTCAATATTCTTATCATTTGCAAGACTGTAATTCACTTGGAATGTCTTTGCTTGGCCGTTAAGAGTTCAGGAGAGGCTGAAGGCAGGACTTGGTGTTATTTGTTTGTTGGTAGCATAAACAACTCTGGTTCTACAGCTCTCACCACACTGAAGTTCCAGGAGTTCATGTACACACACAGAGCACTGAGATTTGTGGGTTTAGTTTTCCGTCATGCATCTGTTGGGACAGTGGAAGGCTTGAGGGTTTTGACATTAAAAGACTGACCTAATTACAGTTGAATCACTCTTCCCAGGTATAGAGTAGCCAAGTTTTGAAGCACCACACCCCACCGTATCATGAGGGTGGAAGCAGACTAGAACCTTGGAACATCTGCTGACAAGTTTATACCTGAGAAATAATTCATTTGACATAGGATAGCAAGTATGCAGCTATCCTTGAGAAAATTCAAATTGAGAAGGATTAGTCAAAATCTGCTTAGCCAAATATATATTTATGTATTAATATGAAAACTGCTTACACATGAACTTTTAGATTCTATTTCTATGCCTTGTTCCTTTGGTTTCAGTCTTTTTTTATCTCCTCCACATTTTTGTATTGCACTTATGTTTTTCCTCCTTTACATAACCATAAGCACTTTGTTTGAAAACACTATATTGTGTATTGCATTCATTATTCAGTTCATTATTTGACTATAATGAATATATATGCAAAATCTACCATAATAATTTAGGGGTTGTATTACTTCTTCTTTAATATATATTTTAATGCTAAGAAATGGCACTAAAACTTTTTTCCAGCATCAGCATATGGCACTTCTTAATACACAAAAAATATTTCAATTTTCACAAAAATAACACATACATATATACGGATTCCATGATAAATAACTTGATGCATTTTGAAAAGTTAAGAGGACTTCTTTGAGTATATTGTCAATGTTTTACTCTATCACATACTTCTTGACTTCACAGTCTTCCTCTATAATATGCTACAGTTTGCATCAGTCCCACCTCTGATTTTTCTGAGTAGCCCATATACCAATATGCATGTGTGTCACTGGATTATTAAATGAAGTATTTAATATATTTTTCATTATGCTACTGTTTACTTTTGCAGTTATCAAATAATTACCAAACCCACTAACTTTCCAGCTTAGTTTCCACTGAATTTCTCTTTTAGGATTGCAGGTACTAATGTAACATGATCAGAGCTCATATAACAAATGCAAATTCTCTTATAAAAAAATTTCATTATCCTGAATCTGGAAAGTTCAAAGAACCATTTCAAGGGACAACACAATTAGAAAATAGCCCTACCTTGAGATTTCTGTAAATGTACTCAATAAAAAATCCAGAAGCAGAACTAAAGCATGTGACTTTATCAGTTTCTCTACCTATAAAATCAGGTAATTATATTTAACTACTTCACAGAATACTCTTAAGCCCTTATTATATAAAAAAGTCTGTGAAGCTTTTAAAACTGTCAAGACATGACAGAACTGGAATCAGAATAGAGGGGCTCCATTATTCTCCCAGTTAAACACAGAAGTTCAGGGATTTATACACCATGAAGGCTCGAAGAGAACACATTTTAGCTTTTTGTTAAGCTCAATATCTTAAAGAACATTTCCACTTATGGTTTGCTTCCACCCTTTAATCTTGCAACTCTTCTTTGAACCTTCATCTATTTTCTTCTTTACTTGTGGACATTAGAACTAGAGAAAATAATCCAGCTGTAGATCTCTCAGTGCTGGAGTGTCATCTCCCTTCCAGTCCCACCCTTTCTAGCTTGTGTACCCAGAGATCATGCCAGCCCTTCAGCTATACATGTTTTACACAGGATGAACTCTATTGCTCTAAGAGAAGCCCTATGTCTTTGTCCCTTTCTGCGCCATGTTTCATTTGTGATGTTAAAGCAACAATCTTGTTTTCATCAGTTTTACAAGCATAATCACTCAGCAGTTTGCTCTATTCATTATCATTTTCTCATGATTACTCTATAAACTTTTTAAGTGATTATTTTACATTATAAAAATACGAATTTACATAGATAAAATAGAAACTGTTCAAGTGTGGAGGACTGGCAATGCACTGGTACACACACTCAAGGACCTTAAATGTAAGTGTATTAATCTTCCTTTAGGTCTCGTTCAGCTCCTGTGTGTCCTCATTGTGCATCATTCTTGATTCTTCATGAAAATGTCAAATAGCACCAAGGGAATAACCTTACAGGAGTCTAAATGTGTATGTTCACACTAATTCTTTGTCAACAGCCCACTGTATAAGCAGTTCAAAAACATGGCAAGGGTAGTAGTCTTACAAGGCCTATTTTACAGAAACTCATGTTCACAAGGATTAGCAATATCCTGTAATTCCCCTCCCTCCTTTACTTCCCAGGCCCTACATGAGTTATTCCATCATTTTACCTGGTTCAGAATCCAGGCTCGTAACCACTTTGGTTACCTGGTCTACAACGCTGGTGCTCAGCCAGGTTTCTGCTGCCCTCCTGATATGCCAAGACTTTTGTAAATCAACAGTGTCCAACATTAACTCTTTTGTCAGCTCTGTCTGGATTAAGTTATCTTCAGACTTCGAAATAGCCATGCTGAAGACCACACTTCATCTAAAGACGTGTTGCCACAGACTATATATATCTGGGAGGCAACATTTTTTTTCACACTATTCTGCATTTTAAACAAAACACACCCTTCCTATGCAACCACCAAGCTGCTCTCAAGCAGGAAAATCAAATACAACAAACAATATGTGGTTTTCCTTCTCACCCAAACATTTCAGCCTATGTAAGCAAAGGTACCTTACATAAAGTCCTACCAGTGCATGAAAGAGAATAACTGCAACACCAACATTCTTCCCACTGGAGGCTTGGTTTATTCCTTTTATACATATCTGATTGCAACGCAGACCAATAAAAATGTTAACCTGACAAACAGAAGAAAGAGGTGCTTTAATCTGTTTGTACAACTATGAAAACCTAGAAGTCTTTCTGCTCAAGGAATGTGAATGTCAAAATTCAGATAGAAGACTTTGTTTAAAATATGTATAAGGAAACGTAAGAGAGGAATAGGCTGTTATTTTTCCACATGAACTACTGGAGGTACCATAAATAACCAGGCAGAAAATTAATCTCCTCTTCTCTGTGATGTTTCAGCTTCTCTGAGAAATAAAGGTTCAAACTGATCAGCTTTGGTACCCAAAGTGCCAATCTTTTGTGCTGGCTTGCATCAACACTTTAAAAATGTGAAAAACAAATAACTCTCAGAACAAATATTGATCAATCTCTCTGCCAAGCTGATGCTGAACTCAGAAACATGTACATTGAAATGCAGCGCTTCTGAGCATCCCCTTGGATATTTATGTTGCCGTTAATCAGGAGCTTTATTATTGAGTGGGTTTTGTTACTGGGGACTGGGATGTAGGGTCTGAGAAGAGAAGGGGGAAGGAGGGAGATTTCATGCCTATAAAGCACAACTGAAGATCAGACTAAAGCTCATTTAAAGACTTCCAGTAAGGAACTGTGACCAAGACTTAAAACACACTAAAGAAGCAGCTTCATCTTGAACTTTGGGAGCAGCTGTGCTCTCACTCCCCTTCCCCCAACACAGGAAACAGACCTAGAAACAAAAATAAGACAGGAATGCTCCTGTGCAACCTAATGTTGTTGGCTTCTTAAACATCCACTACCCTTGTGCCAAAAAAAATGAAACCTAGGACGAATTAACACTTCAAAGGATAGTGAGACACTGCTTTAAACACAGAATTTTCTACCAAAGACAGATATTCTTTCATTTTGTAAACAAACTGGAAGAATGTTACCATGAGTGCATGTCAAGACAGATTTTATTTATATTCCTGTATTACTTATGCACAAATACACTATTGCATATTACACTTTTACCCATTTTAGACTACAATTAATGCTGTAGCAATGTTATCTCCCAGCAGAAAAAAAACATGTCTTCCAAAACATTCTATTACAACATGCAGTTTGAAAGCTTAACACTACTGAGAAATATTTGACAAAGAAGTTCTCTCCTTATTAAGCAATGATATATAATTACATGTTCAAGGACAATGTGAATAACATCTTGCCAAAGGAATGTACGGCCACATACGCTCCTCACAGTATTTCCAACTACAAATTATAGTTATGCTTTCACTTGTATTATTAAGAACTTGGCCTTTGTTCAGTGTATTTCATTTCCTGACGAAAGGTAAAGAGAAGGGAAAGAAAGTGACTGGTAGGTTACATTCTCTATCTGACTTTAAAAAAACCCCAAGCAACAACTTTATCTAATTTTGATGAGGACAAATCATCTCCATGGCTTGCTCTGCTTCACTCACCACAAACAACTCATGTTTTCAACACTTAATTTAATATTTTGCAGGCTAATGGAAACTTTTCATAATCTGTTCTCGCTCATAAAGCTAAAATGTCAACGCAAATAGGATTGAGATCTTGATAGGGAGAGAAAGCAAATGTTATCTTTGCAAAATCTTCAGCCTAACAAACATGATGTGGAGGATGGGATGAACACTGATACAAAGAAAAAAAAGGAGGGGAAAATAATTTTACTTATTTTAGAAGAGTGTCTGTATCTCTTTCTGAGCACAGCACCCCCAGCTATACCTTTCTCAAGACTGTTTAACATTTGATTAAAACAGTTTCTTGATCCCTACTCATTCTGCTAGTGTCCTCCCTGTGCAGGACATGAAAAACAGATTGAAAAACAACAGTTGATGGTATTAATAACAGTTATATTTCACTTCACTTAAAATCTAGTACATGTGGTCAGACTAGTCCTCACTTGCAACAAATTCCAACTCCAGTGGCTGCCTTTCATTTTTATTTTTTTTTTTTAAAGGAGTATGTTTGATTTTTTCTTTGCGCATTGGGAGTTCAGGGCCATGCAGCACTCCTGCCTTCGGTACTTGTTAATATTTTCTCAGTAGCACGGATAGAGCAAAAGCAGGTAAAACAAGGCTTTCAAGTTTTAACCACTCCATCCATGTGTCTCATCCTATCCAACCACACAGTGTGATCCCTCCCTTAAAGTACCATTTCCTTACAGCTGTACATAGCAAGATGAACTGAATTACTGTGGGTGCAAAGTAACATAAATGCTTTTTCAATTTTAGGAGATTTCATTCTAAATACAGGTAATTAAATCTGAGCATAATGAGAAAACAAAGCAAGCACTGGTCACATCCTGGACGTGTCAGTCCAGGAAAGCTCATCATCACAGACAGTGAGCTTTACCCTGAACAATCAATTTTTCTCTTGAGCTCTCTTCCAGTTACCAATATAAACTGTTGCCTCCAGAATAAAAGCTTGCCAATTTTTTTGATAGAAAATCTGCATGTTTTCAGAATGCACTGCTTTTACTACACCTAAAATGGAACAAAAATAGCTGCTGAATTGTCCACTCTATTGTCATTTCACAATGCCTTTCTCCCTGTTTTCCATAAAGTCATATTTATGTCTATCAGATTTTCTGTATTCCAAAATACCTGAACTCACACTCAAAGCAGGCTTTCTATCAAGTCCCATGTGAAGGAACACCTGGATAGTTCTGTATTTTCTTCTGTTTTGTACAGTTTTACAGGATATATCTTCAGCCTGATCTGTGAGAGACTAAGCTGTACAGGTCTAGCAGCAAAAATAACAGGAGTTCCACAGATAAAGAAGACTGGAAAAGACTTGAATAATTTCAGTTGGAAGGGACCTACACGCGTCACGAGTCCAACTACCCAACCAATTCAGGGCTGACTAAAAGTTAAAGTATACTGTAAGGGCACTGTCCAAGTGCCTCTTAAGCACTGCCAGGTTTGGGGCATCAACCACTACTCCAGAAAGCCTGTTCCAGTGTTTGACCACCACCTTGGTAAAGAAATGCTTCCTAATGACCAGCCTAAACCTTTCCTGGTGCAGCTCTGAGACATTCCCTTGCGTCCTGTCACTGGATTCCCAAGAGAAGAGATCAGCACCACCCTCTCCCCTTCCCTTGCTCAGGAAGCTGTAGAGGAATGAGGCCACCCCTCAGCCTCTTGCTCTCCAAGGAGGAGACAAGCCCAAAGTTCTCAGTCACTCCTCACAGGACATGCCTTCCTTTTCACCACATTTGGTTTCCTCCTCTGGATGCATTCAAGGACCTTCACATTCTTCTTAAATCATGGGGCCCAGAACTGCACACAGTGCTCAAGGTGAGGCCAGACCAATGCTGAAAACAGCAGGACAATCACATCTTCTGAGTGGCTGGTGATGCTCTTTGATGCGCTGGGTGCAGTTTTCCCTCTTAGGACCAAGGTGGATGAGAACCATATCATAACTAATTTCAAAAAATGTACCTACTGACAAAGGTAGGCATTTTGTTATATATAAGCAATATTTTGAAACACCAGCTGGGCCACAATCAAAACTAAACTAAATTAAAATGTAAAAAAAAAATCCACATTCCTATTGCAGGTTAGTGTGAAAATGTGGTCTAAAAATGAAGTAGTCTTTTATGTATTGCACATCACACACTACTACCTCAAAGGAATTTATACACAGCGTAGTAACAAAAAGTCCTCATGCAACTGTTACAGAAATTACCCCTGTAAGAAGTCTAATTATCAGCATAAATTCTCTAGTTACTTGAAAAACAATAAATTTCTATGATGATTCTGCAATTCTGTACACATTTAGAACTGTGCTATGCTTCTGTAACAATATACTGCTCAACAAATACTGTACACCATTAGATTTCAAAACATCATATTGGTAAACTGAAGGCTTTAAACCTAGAGCTTACAAAGCTGCTTCATACCTCCAGCATGTGGTACATGCTCATTTTCATCCATCTAAAAATATCACATTTGTAAAAATCTAATCTCTGGAAGCATGACTAGCTGGGTTTAAAATAGTCAGTTCGCTGATGGATTTATAACTTTATCTACATTTCACAATTACACTCAAAAGCATATTTTAAGAGTGAGTTCGTGCCCCTTCTGCAAATAGGCATTTGAATTAAGTTCATACCAGACTGCAGCCCACATAGCAAATAAATATGTTGTTCTGTAAGCAGCAAAACTAAAGGAATCTGGGGTTTGACACTTTCATACACCATGTCTGCTGAAAAGCCTCACAAACTCCTGCTATCACCCAGACAATCACGGCACGTCCTGCCCGGCCAGTCAGGGGGCACAATCCCGACTGGGAAGTTGGTTGCTGCCCCATGGAATGAACCCAGAGCTACACTGCCCATTTTGCGAGGGAGTGGCATGACTTTCGGCTCCTTCACCCCCCCCAGCCACTAATCCTTTCAACACCTGTAGGAATCCCCTGTCTTTGATAACTTTAACATTGTCGAATGTGGCTGATGTTGTTCAACAGAGCCAAATGTTCTATTCTGGGATGGATGGACAGACAGACAATGCCAAATCACACAGTTGGAAAAGGCTCTTCACCCAGAGTGAGGTTGGGCACTGGAACAGGCTCTCCACAGGAAATGGTCACAGCACTAAGCCTGACAGAGAAGGCATCTGGACAATGCTTTTAGTCCTATGGTTTAGTTTTAGGTAGTCCTGTGAGGAGCAGAGAGTTGGACTTGATTCTTATGGGTTCCTTCCAACTCAAGATATTCCATGATTTTATGAATGTAAACCACAGATTTTGTTTCTTAGGAAAACCTCAATAACACTTAGACAAATGACGCACACCAACTCAAGATCCCCAAGCTCATTCATGCTGCCCAAGGAAAGTTTCTGGACTGACCTACCATTTAGTTTTTACCATACAAACTCTGGTTTCTGCTGGCAAGTGCTGAAGTCAGGCAGAAGTCACTCCAGCTGTAGCTGCCAATGCACCCAGTGCCAACAAATTAATTACTTCAGTTTCTTTTTCCTCTCAGCCTTTTCATACTCCTAAATTCAGGCAGTGCAGTGAAATGGCTACACTTGGCAGCAGAGCAAAACACCTAAGTGACATAACACTGCACAGCACCACAGCCAGTCAAGCCACTTGACAAGGAAAAGGCATGGTGCTTTACATGCACTTCCTAGTTACAGAACTCCATATCAGTAGTCCACTCTAAACAGCAGTTTTTAATAGACAATTGGATTTTTAATTGTAAAGGCAGTAACACTGAGATTTTAATCTATTCTTAAAAATCAGGAACACATAAAATATTAGTTATTTGAACTGCATTGTGCTGGTGACTAATATGCCTGTTCCTCGATCTAGCATAACTTTGAAGTTACAAAAATACACAGGAAATGAAGCTCTGGACAATGATATTTAGCTGTCTTGAAATTTCCTTTATGTTCTGCCAACTTCGACTCTGATTTGGACTGGAATGATAACTAGTAAACAATAATCCAGCATGCACACATTAGCAGAAAAACAAACAATGTATTTTTAGAAGTAGAATATACCAGATAAATTTCCATTTCACAGTAGCAGACTTCAGCTTCTAGTCCAATGTACTGTCTTTATTTTGTTGCTGATTGTGCAAATGGCAAAAAAATACTCTATTACACATTAGGCTTTTAGTTCTAAGGCCTTTCATTTAGCTATTGCTATTTCTTCTTTCTTTCTTCCCTCCATTTTAAGAGATACCATTAATGTGAAATCTGTTAATTTCAAACATGTGGTGGTAGCATAGTGTCACAGCTTAAATGAGTTGTAATTCTTATGTTTGCTTTTATAGACTTGAAAATGATTTTCAAAAATCTCTTTTGACTGGAAGACTGAAAGTGTATTTTTAAATACGCATGTGTATTAAAGAATGAGCAAAGTATGACTGTTCTAAAGCTTACACTCCCTTTAGCTTCTAATTAATAGTATCTTTCTTATTTTAGGAGCCTCATGGGTATTTAAAGGGCTAAACTGCCATAAAACCAAGGTACATAAATGAAACCTATTAAGGTCATCTTAGTCAATAAAAACTAATTGCATCAAACAATAGCCGGAGACGATGGACAGCCCTTGCCAGCGTGCAGGAGACGAAGAGGAGGAGGAGGACACATCCTGCAGCCCCTACCGCTCTTGCTGCCCCATCCTGTTGCAGTTACTCTCCCTCGCAGAACATCTCCTGACAGATGTGTTTTGCCACAGTAAACACCTGTGGCAGAGTTTTCTTTCTCATATTCCCCAGGGAGAGGCACGGTGGCTCCATCAAACGTGTTACACTGTCCCAGAGGATGCTTTACCCTGGCCAGGGGAGACCTTGTGAGCAGCAACAGGCGCGGGAGCTGGCCATGGCACTGAGCGATGCTCAGCAGCGCCGGGCGTGGGCCCTGCCAGAGCAGGATGCTGGGCACTGAGACATGGGGTACACACAGCCCCACGGCATGACATCAGAGCAGCTCTGCAAAACACGGCAAAACACGCATTTCAACAGCATGAAAAATATTCAAACTGCTTCTCAAAATGGCTGGGTAGATGAAGCCTAGTGTCTACCTTAGGCAGAAAGCCTTTGAAAAATCCTGTGTTTAATGCAAGAGGAAAAAACACCCCAAGAATTTATAAACTACCCAAACTCTGCCTATACACTGTCTGGGAACTCCACGAGCTCCCTTTTTCCTACATTATGAAGCAGATTGCATATTTACAACAATTTCCTTCGTCTGACTGCAGCTTCAGCTGCGATCCCCACACCTGTCTTTTCATTCTGCCCTTTGAATACCACTGTAATTTATTCAATTCCTTTGGCGACGGGCCTCCTTCATCTCAGAAGGGAGCATTAACTTCTCTAAGGACTATAACAGGAGGAAGTAACCGTGACTAGACAATGTTTGGAATACACACTTTGGGCTTTTAGTTGCAGAACGCGTCTGCATTGCTGGTGGATATAAAATTCAGACAGGAGATATGGAGGTAACTTGAAAGAAACTTTCAAAGCACAATTCTACATAGGTATGCCTCATGAGCAATTATCAGAGCTGCTAAATTTCTCATTATTAAATTCTGTGCTATTCACATGGAAGCCTCACAGACTTGTTCTTCCTTAAGAGCACTGAGGGCAGCAGTCAAATATTCCTCCACCCAGCCTTCACTGAAAGGGAGCTGGAGGTACACAAAGGTTAAACATAAACCACAAAGACGAACCAGAAGGCCCAGCAAGGAGGTGTTCGCTGCCCATTGAAAGCTCTTAGTTACAAAGTAAAAGTATGATGGATTTTAAAAAGTTCCTACTCGACATAGGAAATTCTTAGAAATTATAAACTAGTAATTAAGGTCAAGTCCTAAACACACACACACACACACACAACTTTCTGCACACAAGTGCTGCTGTTTACTCCTGTGAAACTACAGTGTATGCAATTAAGCACAGACATAAATATTGAATACCTCCAGCCACATCCTATAAGAAGGAAGTGTCTGGCCTGCAATAAAGACACATATTTAACAGAAATATTAAGTATATAAATACATTTGTAAGAAGTCTCCCTTTTAGCTCTTTTTTAATCAAGCTCTTTACAACTCAAACATATTCACAGAACCATAAAATGGTTTGGGTTGGAAGGCGCCTTAAAATCATCCTGTTCCAAACCCCTGCCACTGGCAGCAACACCTTCCACTAGACCAGGTTGCTCAGAGCTCCAGCCAACCTGGCCTTGAGCACTTCTATTCATCAAAATGCAGCTAACAGCACTTTGGTTTGAATGTTTAAGAACTGAAAGTCTAGATATAAAAGGGGTAAATGGCTTTATTATGTTACCTTCTACATTAAAGGAAGTTCGAGGAGGAAAAAGACAAATTTGTAACTGGCCAAAAGATCAGTTCTTGGCTCTAAACACAGCTCCTTTTTAGATCAGTGTCAACCTGTGCAGTACTGGCATCATAAAACAGCCAAAATGATCTGCAAACTATTACGGAAACAACTGGAATAAAGGCATCAAGTGTACATCAGGAAGCCTGATAGATATCATCAAAATTTTGGCCTAATTTTGATCTTATATCATTAGGCATAATCAGCTCCATATGTAAATACTCTTTTTATTATCAGCATTTTAATTAAAATGTTTGCAATTATAATGATAATATTACAATTTTTTAATGTAAGAAAACTTTATTTACTGGAAAATTAGGTACATCTTTCCGGCAGCCAAAAAAATGGATATTATTTAAAATTGCTTTGCTTAAGTGAGGCAATTCTTCAATTTAGAAGACTTGAAAACACTAATATGTTATTTTCCCTCTCCCCAAACATACACCTAAGCGTACCAGAAGAACCACAAATAGCAACTGTTCCTATGAGAATGTTTCTCATGAAAAGTTCACTCTACCTCCCACACACATCAAGCTGACAATTGAGAATCAATTCAAGTGTAAGCACCTATGTCCTAAAACAACCCTCAGTGCTCAGTTAACAGGTCTGTCATCTCCTTAATTTTGGTTTGGTGAGGGATGTTGGGGGTTGTTTTCCTGTTCGTTTTGTTTTGTTCTGTTCTGGCTTACTTTCATAGCATTTTTTTCACAGATTCATCAATGCAACAATTTGCAGCAATTTGTAACACTTGCAGAACTAATTTCCTCTTTCAGAAAGGCCAATTCTCAGTTAAAGGCTGAAAACTGGTGCTGTGTAAATGCTTACCTTCCAAGGGATCACAACCTCTTTAGGCTACTGTTCTGCTACCAGCTTCAACCAGACCTACCACAAGAACCAGGGAGAAGATCAGATCTGGGGGAAAGCTGGCATGAGCGCCTCTCTCTCTCAAAGAAAACTGCACCGTATCAGTACTGTTGTTTGGTTCTCTCTCGTTCCCTCCCCCCAAAAGGAACATAAAACCTAAGAAGCGAAGCAAGGCCTGCAGGATCAAAACCCAATTTATTTCTCACCAGCGTGATGCGGCGCACACGAACACCTCACCAAACACCACTTTTCACAGGAAGCAGGCTAGCCAAGAACAGGCTTTGAAACTATCAGGTTCAAAACCTGTGAAACTAATGGTGAGAAAAACCTTTTTGAAACAATAATTGCAAAAGGCCAACAAAACCCTGTCAGCTAGGTGAGGGTTCCTCCTGCAAGGACCAGCTCATGCTCCTTCTCTAGGTTTTTACCTTTTACTTATGAAAGGTCTCTTGAAACAGTAGCTTACTTCAAAGTGTCTTTATGTTTTCACATATTCTGGAAAGGTGGGGTTTCTCAGTATTTGAATACAAACTCATAAAGATACACAGATACTGGTACAATTACACAAAATGCAGTTATTACTCATTGATCTCTTGGGGTTGAAGAAAAAAATTAAGTATTAAACCAGTCTCCTTCCATCACAAGCTGCATGTCCCTGTGACACTGGTCACTGGGGTTTCCTGCTGCATCAGCCAGACCCTTCATTAAGATTTCTAAGAAATTTTGTGAATCAAAAAAATAAGTACTATATAAGAATTCTAAATAAAACTATTAAGTAGCATCTGTAGTGTTGAACAATTAACCCAACTGTTTTGCTAGATCAACAATGCAAATTTGTTATATTGATTTTGGCTGTCAAAGACTTGTTACTAGCAAAAAAAAAAAAAAAGATAATCAAAACTTTAAATGTATGTCTGAATTTTCATTTCATAGTTTCTATGGCTTGAAATTAATTGTCAATATTTAAACAGCCTACAGTATGCTTCATGCAGGCTGACACTCTCAATCTAAACAAAAAGAGAAAGAAATGATGAGTCCAAGCTACTGTTTCACAGATCCTAAACTCCTCTGCAGACAGGAACAGTAAATCCCAGTTTGTTCATCTCATCGAATCTCTTTTGATAAATACCTTCCACTAAGTTCTCAATGAACTTGACAATATTTCTAAGATACAGAGGAGAGAACACAAAAATAAGAAACCTCCAAGCCAGTGCAATTTGCATGTAATTCTTATATAGTACGGTTCATCATTTGATACTACTCATTTCTAGATATTTATGCACATAATTAATATGTAAATCTGTCTAATTTTAAGAAACATTTGAGCCTTTTTTTTTTCATTAGGTCACTATACCTTATATTCTTGTTTCTTCAGTGTTTCTGTTTGTTTAAAAGAGAACAAGATTTCCAGTTCCTACTATTGTAACCATAAGTTCTCATGTTTTTTTCAGACAGGAAATATTCGTAATAAATAGTAAACCAAATAATTACTACAATAATAGCACATCTTCCCACTACATCAAATGTTACATTAATAAAACTAAGCACACATCTCACAAACTTGTTACCAGTTTACAGCAGAGACCCTCTAACCTCAATATAAACTATACAACACCTGGACAGTCACCTCTATGCTAAATGTGAGAAGCTGCTGCTGAGGATCAGGGCCAAGTTTTGCCCTTTCAAGAAACATACACAGATACTCATCTAAATACAGACTTGTAGTAGTCACTTAGTAGGATTGTTTTATTTGAAATATTTTTTAAAATACCACTTTATTTAACTTAGGGAAAAAAGAGGGTGGTGACCTGTTGTCAGAATGCTATGATGCACTCCTGTATTAAGGCTAATTACTTATCCAGGCACTAAGCAGCCACCAATTCCTCTGATTTCAAGTGGAGCTGTACCTACCTAAGGGTTCTGAAAAACAAGCCACTTATTCAGCTATCTATATTCAAATATGTTGGCTTCTAAAGCACCCAGCTAGTACACTCACTAGAGAAACAAATCTTTAACAACAGAATCAGCATGAGCCATAGCTGGTATACAATCAATCTTGAGTGTCTGTCATAAAAGCACACAAATAATGAGGTGCAGATAACGTTCGTGTTTACTTCCATTTAGGTTAAACTCAACAGTCTGATCTTGCACGACAGCAACCCCAAACAACCTCTGGCTTTAGATCCAGGTCACTACAGGATGAGAGCAGTACATTTTTCCTAAAAACGTAGTCAAGAGAGATATTACCATGTTTATCCAAGTTGCTGGTGGTCTAGCTGAAAAGCCTACAGCTTTTCCAAAAGCAGTTTAATGCCTCTAAAGGCTGATCAGATCGCAGTCACAGCTACGCAGGAAAGTTTTAAGCAATCAGCTGCTCTGGTGAAAAAACCCAACTGTATAGTCTGAATTACCTTTTGCACTGTATGTGCTAGGATGGTCTTAAGACTGAAGGTAACAGCTGTTATCTCAGTGGGACTGTCTTTTTTTGTTTGTGTCATAATTATACGGTAATATTTCTGGAGGGCAACAGATTTTATTCAGAAAGCAGAAACAAGAAGAATTTGAGCCACATCGAGTCCTAGTGACAAAGCAAGTTGCTGGAGTGATAAATTGGCATCACTGCACCGCTTGGGATAAACCAATAATGGCACGCATCGCATACAGCTTTAAGAAACCCAAGAAAGCAAGCTTCAGGGAAGAAAATTACATGTATACAAATATTGACAATAAATAATAATAAACAGAAGGTCTGTTCATTACATTATGCAGATCCTGGAAGAAATCATTATTCATCTGTCTGCCTGCTTAATCTGTATTTTAGTGCAGGCTGAAGGATATAATTTCCAATACTGACAAAAAAAAAAAAAAAAAAAAAAAAAAAAAAAAAAAAAAAAGGAG
>VWZG01001695.1:174817-189209 GCA_013396735.1 Grallaria varia
ACATTGTTTTGTATTTTCTATATGAAGTTCTTTTGTTCTTTTATTTTCAGGAGTCTAAATATTTCATTCTAATTAAATTAGAATTTTTTAATTAAGGATGCAAAACTGTGACCCAACTTGAAATATTTTGAATCGTTTGCATAAAATTTTTCATTATAAAATTATTTCTTTACTTACCCTCAGAACAGAACTGGTGTATCAGCTCTAAACTTTTACTTGTTTTGGCATGTTTTTTTTTTATTTTTTTTTTTAAGGATGCTAACCATCTAATGCTAACTGACTTATCTAAGATATATCTCTAACTCTGTAAACCATGAAAGACTGGAGAAAACATAACTGAGATATTCAAAGTAAGGCCAGAATTTTCATAAATATAAAAATGGTGGAACTGAAAGTACTCTTGGGTTTATAGTGATTAAACTTACTATGTTTCCTCTTCTTCTTTGTTTTTTTTTATAAGAAAAACTTTGAATTTAATATAACTGTTGTATACATTATCAAAAATTAAGTGCTTTTGAAAGAAAGTTTAAGTGGAAAATTAATTTTTTAATATGAGTTCTAGTGTAACACTAATTGCAAAGTTTTCCATGTCTATATGTTAATGAATTTAGATCAATGCCTCTGTGGTTAAGAGTAGAGGCAGTGTCTTTACATGCTTATCATGGCACATTTGTACATTTATTGCTTCCCCATTAGAGTTTAAAGGGGCAAGATACTGAAATCACCCTGAGGCAAAAATACTTAAACCAATATGCAAAGGATTTTTGCAACACAGGGATACTATCAGGTTAAAAAGATATCTGCTGAAATGGCATCTAATTTCAGCACTGTGTGTTCACTGAATCAGCTTCAAGGTTCGGTGAGACCCTGTAGTTGTTCAAGCTGTAACTTTCCATATAGAGAAAACACTGGTTTGTGGGGGTTTTTTTTAAGCCTTTTGGACTCTCAGTTCTGCAATTTCCAGTCCCTCTAGATGAATTTGAACTTAATTGGAAGTAAGAGCAGCTGCAAGATTTTCAGATATCACACAATTTCTGTAACAGTCTGCATTTGCACTCATCAGTGTTTATGTTTACTATTGTAAGAGTAATGAGTAGTCCAGCTAGAGGTTTATCTGCAAGCCAGAGCCATGTGAGCATTTGCAACTGGAGTGTGGTCAACGAGAAGAATATAATTACTTTTTATCTCTTTCCTTCGCCCAGCGCCAAGAGAAGTTAACCAGCTTGCCTTCCATAAGGATGAGCTTCTGTGGAAGCTTCCCAAGGGCTTGCGAAGGCACAGATTGCCTGAATCTTCCTGGTGGGGTGATTGTTAACTTTGGTGTTATCTTTTACTAAGTCTACAAATTGCTGGAAACCAACAAAGCAATCATCAGATTTATCAATCAAGAAAAAGCCATTGAATTACTTATTTTTCAATATTGTTTGAGGGCTCATAACCATAAACATATTTATATGTATTTGTACAAGTCAAGAAACACACAGACACAATGTACAAACAAACAATTTAAAACCCTACATGTTAAACCTCACATTAGCCTTTATGCTCACAAAGATCCCACTGAATTCATTTGGACTGAGGTACCAACAGTCCTTTACTGCATCCTACCAATTCAAAGAACAGCTTTGCTGTTCCAGATGCATTGCAAGATTTCTCTGTTTAGTGCAATACTAGGACCATGTACTCTTTATTTCTCAGTAGTAATTGGAGCTCAAAGTTCAGTTCCTGATCTACCCATACCTAGGAACAGAGCAACAACCATTTCTTGATGCTTTTTGTTCTTTTTGAGAGTAGCAAATTTTTTTCTCAGAAGATACTGTAATGACAGAATTGTAGACATGCAATTTCCCCTTTTTAATTTCTAAAATAAAGACAACTAGCAACAGGACAAGAGGAAGTGGGCTCAAGCTGTGCCAGGGGATGTTCAAATTGGACATTAGGAAGAATTTCTTCACTGAATGGGTGGTTAATACTGGAATGGGCTGCTCAGGGAAGTGATGGAATCACCATCCCTGGCAAAGTTCAAGAAAGGACTGAATGTGGAGCTTAGTGCCGTGGTTTAGTTGACAACGTGGTAATCGGTCAAAGATTGAACTTGATGACCTTGGAGGTCTTTTCCAACCTTATTGATTCGAATGATTCTATAATTCTAAAAGTAAACCCCCCGCATTTTCATCAGCTTATGTTATTAAGACAAAACAACAAAATCTCAACCAAACCCAAAACCAAACCACCATGAAATGCAGCTACACACTGCAATTTGTCCTTTCGCATTGCTGACCACAGCGTTTTGCTGCTGAAGCCAGAGAAGGCTGCGGGGGGCTGGTGTGCTTGTGTGTGCAGACACACTTGCCTGGGAGAGAGATGCGCTTCCACAGGGATTCTGTCATGGAGGATCAAACAGCAGAACCAATCCTCCAGCTGTGTAGGTGTGCCGGAGTGAGTAAGCCAGTGCAAGTTTCCTGAAGGCCTGGATGGCTGCTGTGGAAAGCTGTGCCCACACACTGCACCCCTGCCCTGCCCTGGGGGTCAGCGTGAGGTCCCGTGGAGGCGTTTGTGAACAGTTGTGAAGGACCTGAGCTCGTGCAAGAACACAACATCACCCTCAGAGAAAATGCTTTCCCTTCAACATGGGGAAAAATAAACTGTGTTTGGGTAAGGTACAAGAATTTATGATGGTATAAAATAGGTTAAGATACCACATTCTTAATGAGTGTAATTAAAATCAGGTGTTTCTCCTCATGTAGATCAATCTGAAGTGACTGCTGAGAGATAGCAAAGAGAACAGGTACTCAAATGGTGTCCCAGGCTCTCCCCTCCCTTTTCCTCTGCATCAGAAATGCTTCAAAATGCAGGAAGCATGTCCAGAAGCAGTGCAGTGCAGCAGGGCACTCCTAAAGCCAATGGAATGATTTCCATCTACAGCAGCCAAGGAACTCGTCCCTATTTTCTTTGCCCAGCAGAACATGCAAAACAGATTTCAGATCTTTATTACAAAGTGGTGGACAGGTTTCAGGCTTGATGTACTGCCTGGAGATGGTCCCAGTGAAGGAAAGAATGACCAAGACAAAAGGGCATCTTGTAGGTGAATATCTAATTTGCTTTTTCACCCTCTAAACTGAATTTTGCACTTTTTTTTTGTCAGTGAATCTAAGCAGCTCATTGTCATGATTATATCGCTCCTAAAATGGGTTGCTAATACTTGAGAAATGCTGTCAACAAAAAAAGGAGTCACTTAAAATGCTTATAATTATCTCTACAATTAGTACCCCTTTGAAGAGTGTATTTACATGATCCGTCAACAGATCAGTTAAGTACTTTCAGTACATTTTACTTGAATTTGGCAGAACAATTTCCTTGCAGAAGTACACCAATGAGTGGGGGATACTGCAGCTAACAAAGTAAAGTAGAAAGCAGTGTTTGTGGATTATTTTTTCCCTAGGATTTGTAAAGAAAGACAAAAAATACCCTTCAATTCCAAGTTCAAAAAGATCTCACTTACCTTACATGAGCTGCCTTTCTGTTTTAAACCACAAGCCTCTACAGCTTTGAAAGAGTGTGAGCTCAAAAAAGAAAACAACATAAAGTCCAGGGGGTTTGAAATTCTCTAGATAGACATTCCCCTAATTTCTGAAAGTTTTAGGGTGAAGTTGTGGCTTTATTAAGATTCATGGTAAAATTACCACAAGCATTAGAATACAATTTTAATCTTAAAGGTGTTTTGTTTTAGTTAATATACAAATAAAATTGATTAATAAATGAACTTACCAAAGTAAACCTAGAACTGCATGAGAGTATATCTTAAGAAATGAGCACTTTTTTTCCTAAAATGGTGGACAGAGTCACAGTTAAAGGAAAATGTGACATGTGAGCAAACTTTGCCCATAACACATTTAAAAGTATTTTCACTGTTACTTACTTTTTTGTTTATATTTATGTTTTAGGCTTTATTTCTCTTTCCCTCCCTGGTTAGGAATCTTCAAGCTTAGTAGGATGAAAACCTTTGATTTCCTTTGTGAGAAGGAGGTATAGTTGTTGAATAATTTATATTGTGTTCATAAGATAATTCATAAATGTTGTGCTTTTCCCCTCCTCCAGACCTTTCCAGATTAATAATTCATTTATCCTCCTTATGCAGCTGAGCTAAAGTGAGGGTATTGTCTTACAGAGAAAGTGACAAATGCATAAAGCAGTAGGTTTTTCTGACCATAGTTACAGCACGATCTTGGTCGGGACATTTTGATGGTGAATCACTGAGTTTAAAGCAGGCTACGTGTGATGTGAGTCTGTAGGCAGTCACTGTGGATGCAGACGGCATGAGCAAACATTTGGGAACAAGTTATCACAGAATCACAGAATATCCTGAGTTGGAAGGTACCCACAAGGATCATCGAGTCCAACCCTCAGCCACCCCGAAGAGTCACACCGTGTGCCTGAGAGCACCATCCAAACAAATTCTTGAACTCTGGCAGGTTCACCCATGTGGATGGATCTCTTGGTCCTCAGCAAAGATGATTTTAATGGCACTTCCCATCTACCTGTCTGTGGAGCAAGCAAGGACATTGAGCTGCTGTGGGATGAAGTGGGTAGGAAGGGAGTGATAGTTAATACGCTGGCAGGCTGCTGCAGTTCAGGGCACCTGGGCAGGCTGCAACAATAATGTTCATCAGAGACCAAGGCAAAGCCCTGTCCCAGCACCAGAATAAGTCTCTGCAGCAGAAGGCAGATGGGCAGGAGAGAGCGGCAGATGGGAGCAGGTCTGCAGGGTACTCAAGGGGCTGGAGCCCACCCTGTTCGAGGAGAGGATGGGGGCATGGCATTAGTTCAGCCTGGAGACAGGAAGATCCTGTGACTCCCTGCAAATGCCTGGCAGGAGAGGAGGGAGAGAGCAGTGTCCCAGCTTTGCACTGGGCCCCGTTCTGGGCTGGGACAGACAATCCCCTTCCCACCCAAATTGGTGAGTCCATGATTCCAAGCTCACAGGCTGACTCTGCTGGAGTACTGAAACAGGGCAAGAGCAGCACCTCTATTCCAACAGGATATCCTCAAGAGCCTAATTTCTGAGAGTCGTATGCAATGGGAAAGTCTTTTACTTTGCCTTAAGAGTCTGCTGAAAGGCAAAACCATTCTACACATGCCATAGGGGAAGGCAAGAGTTCAGCACTTCCAACAACAATAAAAAAGGAGAATGTTTGTTTAGAAATCTGAGCATGATTTTAATGGCCTAATATGAATCAGCCAGGTTTGAAAATGAAGGTCAAATTATAAATAGAGCTGAAAGGCACGGCATACAAAAATACAGTTTTATTTGCATTATAAATTTTGTATAAATAGAAAGAAAAATAACCCCTGAAATTTTTCAGGCTCAAATTCCAGCTGCTCGGTTAATATGAAACCTGTTCTTTTCCTTTTATTTTTCATTCCTGAGCCTGTGAAACCTTGGTTGGGACCAGCTGCCTCTCTCATGCTGCCAGCTCCTCCCTCTCCAGCCATTACAGCCCTGGGACTGCTCACTTGCTTTGCATGAGAGAGATCAAGAACAGGTTCAATGTTTCTAATAGCAATTTGTCCCTTCCTAAAATCTATTGTGGGGTCATTAGCAGGTGATTCCTGTGGAGATACTTGGGTCTAGCTTGGCCGCAGCTGCCTGGACAAATATGCCATTTGATTGCTCCTTTTTAAGTGCTCCTCTTTCAGCCTGTCCTCACCTGTGTGGAAGCTGCAGCAGCTCGGATGCCCCGGCAGCCTGCAGACAGCTCCCATGTCTGGCAGGAAGGTCCTGATGTGGCTGTTCTATGCAACCCTTCACACCAGAGGAATTTGCAGCTTGCTTGTTGCTTAATCAGCCTCAGAAGAAAATGGAAAATATTTCTCTTTTTCACTTCTTCAACTTTTTTCACTGAGTTTTAGATGCTATCTGTTAAAGAAAATTTCAGGCATGATATGAGCTTTGCTGCCTACTTATCCTTTCCTATCTATCCTGCAGCTTGTCTTTTTCTCTTTTCTATCTCTGCTACTGCTAATATAATATTTTTTTTACTTCAGTAGGAGCCAGTCTAGATCCAGAGGCTTTGGTGAAAATATACTTCAGCTCACTTTTGTTACTTCTGGGAGATTTATTATTCCGACAGGTCGTGAAGTAAATGGTCTGGATTGTCAATTTATTTGTTAACCCTAAGTAAGAATAATGTGACTTGAAATTCTCAAGCTGGACAAGAGAGATATGTACTACACAGAGGGTCATGATGAAACATAACATCTTTTCTCTGAGTTTGCACTGATTCAGCCACTCTTAAGAGTACAGTTATAGACTGAATTGCTCCGTGCTCTTCCTCTCACTGTTGTCACTCTTTCCTGCCCTAATTTATTCATGGTGGGGGCATTAGATCCGGTTTTCTTACTCAAACATATGGATTCAAGATGTGGGCTGGACTTACAGAAGGATATTGTGTTTCTTACTTTCTCTAAAACTGAATAAGCAATTGTCACAATCCAAGCTATTGTGCTGAATAAAAAAAAAAAAAAAGGTTATAAAATGGAAGACTATGTATGGGTGGCAAAACTGGGCGCTACATAAACGTGCAGAGCAAAAGTATGCTTATTAAATAGGCAACAGAGAATTAGAGGAAACTACTTCAGTTTACATTCAAGTATACTATGGGAATGTTTATAGGGCCCAAAAGAACTTCCAGAGCATTAGCACATGCAGTGTGAGAGGCAGAGGTGGTAGAATCTATATAAAGGTGAACAGACATGTAAAACCAGAATAACTTGTTAGCATTTACATTGTTGCTGCCTTGAGGCTGTGGCAGCTATTTCACCCACCTTTTAGAATCCATTCAGCATTTTTTTTCAGTGGTATTAAAAGACAGCATTTTTTTTTAAGATCAGGGAACAATGTCAGTGATAAATCAAGCTAATCTTGGGCTATTCTTTCAGGATAATGAAGGGCACATGTAAGAACTCTACAGAAAAAAAGGCACTGTTACTCATAATGCCTTATGAAAGGAGGAGGGGAAAGTTTGGTTTATGTTCTTTTTCCTTCTCTTTAAGTGTAAAGACCAGATGACATATTTATCTTTGGATCTATACATTTGCGTCATAGTGAAAATTCATCTCTTATCACCCTTTCCTCCGTGACTCCTCAGAGTCTCCAGATTTCTGGACAAAGACAAAGCAGAAAATTATGGCGGCAGCACAAAACTCTATGCAAATAAATCCTCAGTAATGAGAGGGAAGGTGAGTTTTGCAGTGTTTGATTTTGGCTTTTAACTCAAGTACTGAAAAACACTCAGGAGAAAATGTATCTCTCTGTCTTTCTTCAGAGCAGAAAAGATTCGAAGGGAACATGTGAGGTCTCCAATAACTCCTTGAGCAAAGTTATGAGAGAATTAGCCTTCCTGGTAGCTTAAAGGTAAAAAACCAAAAACACCAAAAAAAAACCCAGAAGAAAATCTCATCCTCTTACACATTTTATCATACATTTAACCTTCTTAAATTATTGAGAAACATGGCAATTAAGAGTTTCTCTTTTAACAAATTCTTATCTAGATTTTTTTAACAAATAGAGATTGGATGGGCATTCATCCATCTTTTTATTACTTTTTTTCCCACATTAGGAAGTGCTACACATTTCCACAAGCCATAACAAATGGTCCCATTTGCTGTGGGATTTGCTCTCAGCTGGGACACAGACTGTGGTGTCTCTTTACTACCAAAAAGATGTCTGTTTTAAAGCAGGAAACCAGGATGCATTACTGTCCAGCTCTAAAATCCGTGTAGCACCGGATACAGTTTTTGCTATACCGTACCTCAGCGAGGCCAGCACTGAACTTTACAGCTTTATGAGAGGTGGCTGCATTCAAGTATTTTAGGATAAAACCAAGAAATATTTGTTTACTTGAGGGCTTTACCTGTGGGGGGAGGGGAAGAAAAAAATATTTCTTTATAACAAAACCAGAATAACCTTCTTTTGTTTGGAGTGGGAGGATCTAAGACAGATCGGACACAGAGAGAGGTAAAAAGACCTGTCTGTTGACTGATCCTGTACACCACTTGAGTCTCATGATCACAGAATCACCGAATCACTTACGTTGGAAAAGATCATTGAGTTCCACCTATGACCAGTCTCCACCTTAGCAGCTAAACCACAACCATGAGTGCCATGTCCGGTCGTTTCTTGAGCAACTCCAGGGATGGTGACTCTGCCACTTCTCTGGCCAGTCTGTTCCAATGCTTAACAACCCTTTCAGTGAAGAAATTCTTCCTGATGTTCAATCTAATGATGTCCCCATTGAATGTATTCTGTAATTTTAAAATAAGGCGAGATTTTCAACAAGTGTGTGTTGCTATCAGTCCCCTGTAGTACAAGGAGTAAGGGTACTTACAGTAGTGAAAACTTTGACCTTCTAAACTCTAACCTTTGCCTTTCTATGTTAGTGCTTTTCCCTTTTTAGCTGTCTATCAAAACATCATGAAATTAATTTTTTAATAGCCTTTAAATTACTGCTTACACTGACAGCCTCTAATAAAATTTGAACACAGATGTATTCATATATAGGATTTATTAAACTTTTAGGGTTTATTAATTTTATCATTAATAAACCTCAATGGCTTCTAGAACTTAGTCTGTATCTGAGGCGACATGCCTCCAAAATTAAAATCACCAACCCTGTTGCTGGAGGTTTTTTCTTTCTAGCTCTCTTTCTAGTAGATTTAAACTGTCTCCCCAAACCAAGATATGCTCATGAAAGACACATGTTTTGCTTCAACAACCCCATCTACAGTCAGGTTTTGCTAGCTGTAGCTGTTGACAGGAAACTAACAAAATGCTTTCATAGATCAGCTTTTCGACTCAAACTTATAGCAAAACTTTCCTAAAACTTTTAAATTTGAATAGGGAGAAGAGTAAGAAGATATTAGTGATACATGAGTTTGGTTGCAGTCGTGTAAGTCAAGTAAAAACAAATTACACCTACTCTGGGAGAAACAGTGATTCAGATTGTTCATCATTAAATTGAAGAGCTTTTGAAAGGAAATTTGGTTCTGTCTCTAAGTGGATGAGTGTGGGAGGCTGACATTAACACCTTGCACTGAAGAAACTATTCTCTCAGTCCCTTTTCACAGCTGACTAAACACAAACAGTGCGGGGTTAGAAAAGAGTCCCAGACAGCAGGGCTGGTTATGGTCCATGCTTAGTGAGGATCTTGGTTCAACGAGGTAAATGGAGGGCAGACCCATCATGGATCGTATTTCCCTTACCCACCAAAGTCCTTAGATTACATTATAGATGTCATTGTGCTACATTTATTTCTAGAACATCAGCCCAAAGCCTGGATTCTTCACCAGCCTCATTAGCCCTTGGAGCAGACTCCAGTGATGCTGAGGGTCATACCCACGCCACCTCTACTGCCTGAGCAGTCAGTGTAAAAATACATTAAAAGAGTTAGAGAGCAGCACAATTTTAAAGGTGTCAGTGTCCCTTTGCTAGCTACATTGCTGAGCCATATTACCCACAACATGAAAGATTTCTTTAGTTAACAGGACAGGTGTGTAGTTTAAAAGATCACTTGACAATTACCTTTGAAAGATGTTCTAGTAGCTTAGGTCACCTAATTTGTTCTCAAGGTTGGAGGTAACAACTAGCACAGGTCTTTAATTTCCCTGCTCTGGTATTGCTGTAAGATAATCCTATCTGCCCCACTACATTTTCCCCCAACTAGTCTATGAGATTTGGCTGCATTTAAGGAGGTAAGGATCTCAGGAGAAACTCTTGACCTTCAAGATTTCAAACCAAGTATTTTTATTAAGATCTGTCTCACACCATGAATATTAAGTATTTATAGCTGTACTGGACCAAGAAGAAGGCAGCACTCAGGTACTTCAGCTGGATTGTTTCTCTAAGGTTGGCAGAACTTCTGACTATTTTGTGACAGCATGAATCTGTTCACTTATCATGATTTATAAAAAAATACTATGGGTGGCCATTTAAACTCTATTTCTTTATTTCCCAAACCAGCCTGAAAACTCTTGGAAATCACTGTGATGTACCTGAAAGCAGCAAAGAGGTGTTGTCTCTGTGTGCCATGGCCCCTGTGAGGGCCAGAGACAGCAACTGCAGGAGGGGGGGTGCTGTCTGCTGCTACTGCCAGCAGTCACACTGCCCTTGATATCTTTGTCTGACTCTGCACTGTACAGGGTAGATACTTCTGTACTTCTCTGCAGATGCAGTACATTTACAGATAAATCTCGGTGTTTCCTTGGCAGGCGGGCACTTTGTGTACCTTGCCCTTTTAAATCAGAAATGCAAATTTTAACTTCAGGCTAACAAATGTAGGGGAAGTTTGAGGGAAAAGGTTGGAAGCCTCCATCATGACCATTATAAAGGCTTTTAAAATACTTATTAATGTTCATTTGGCTTGGCCTAAAATCATCGTAGACTAAGTGTATCAAAAAGAGTCCAGGAATAACCACAATGAAGATTTATTTTTTTAAATGAAAATAATAATATAAAACTCAGGATTTCCACTGTGCATTTTGGACCTGGTCTTTTGGAAGTGAATGAAACATAAGCAGAAGGTTGAGCATGGCTAGCTTTCAAATCAGGGTGATTTAAGGGGCACAAAGAGACAGGAGTCAGGTTTGTAGCCAGGATATGAATGACTTATAAAAAATAAGATGAAATACAGAACATAAGAGCTCCCTCCGAAAGTGACAAAAAATTATGGGGGTAAGTGGGATGTGTCACAGGTGAAAACAATGATTGCAAGAAGGCTGGGAGACCATGAGTTGGCAAAATTTTCTAGGACAACTTTCATTTGCAGACATCCTTACAGTGACTATAAGCATTTCCTGGTTTGGCTGCAGTTTACTCAGACATGTAGTGGAAACAGGAAAAGATACTTGATGAAGTTAAATGTAGTCTTACGAAAAGTGTGAATACCATGTGCTGCTTTGAGTCCAGTGGAAAATGCATACATTCAGGAAATGGCATAAATTGGCATATTTGATGGGAATGTAGCCATTCACCTTAGGTGAGTACTTGGCTGGTTTTTGCTCATGTTGTGCCAAGACTTTCACACTCTCAGGCTGATTTAATTAATATACTGCTAGCTGTTTATTGAACCCCACCTGGCAGGATTTAAAGACTTCTTCAGAGATGCTGGAATTCCTGAGTAGACGCTGGAAACAATGTACCTCAGAAGCTTTTAGGATTGGCCAGAGCATGCTTTGTACTGTAGAAGACCACATGCTTTGTGTTCATCTTAAATAAAATTCATGTCTTGCATTTTGTTGGATAGTTTCACATGTAATGACCCTGGCGCATTACAGTGCAAGATTACTAATGAGAAATATGATGAGCTGAGAGTACTAGAAAGCCTATGAGGAACAAAAGGACAGATACCTTTGTTTTGGGGCTACATAAATCCCTTTGGACAAAGACTACTACTTTTATTTTTATTTGTTTAACACCTAGCACAGTTAGGCCTGGCTCTGCAACTGCAGTATTTGTCAGTTTTCACCACTCAAATAATACAATACAACACATGGGCACATCTGATACTTCTTGCCACACTTTAAAGCAATATCTTATTAGAATGTAAAACAAACTTCTAGTAAATAGCTGGAACTAACTGTGTGTTTTTGAACACTGCCAGAACAGAGCAATTGAGGAAGGAGGTACTGACAACCCTCTGAACTCATTAATTCTCAGTTGGTCACTATGGACAGGGCACACACCGTGGCATGAAGGAATGAATATGGCAAACCCTTGACCCACTGTTGAGCCAGGACACTCCTCCTGGACCTCCCTAGCATGAAGGGAAGGAGGAAGCTGACTAAGGTGATAGCAACCTTCATTAGTTCCCATCTACACACCATTTGTAGGAAAGTTTATATCCCAGAAGGCAGGGTTTTATCTGAGATTGCAATACTAACTTAGAACCACATAATGATTTACTTAAAAAGCCTATACTACAGGGAATTAATATGGAAAGGACTGAAACCTGTGTCATTTATGGAGACAAAATGAAGTTGTTATTATTAGGAACATACAAAAAAAAAAAGGGCTGGCTTTTTTTTTGGGCTCACTACAAAGTGGCTTCACCTGATAAAAGATCATTCTAGACACTGACATCACATCTGTGCCGATCATGTGTGCAGGTGACAGAGAAATTGGCCAGGATAGTGAGTAAGGAAAAAAAGTTGCCTGTATTGTGCAAGCTGAATGGCTTAATTAGGTTGTCATGACGAACACAATATATTTTAATAAAACTAAGTGGAAAAAAATACACATGGAAGAAAATTGCAAGTTCTCATCTGGGGATGGGAGACTGTCTTGGCAAGCAGTCACACAGAGACTTATTTAGTAACCTGTGGAGGGCTCAGGGAAATTCCCCAGACAAGAACACAAATGTCCCACAGGCATCTGCCAATATCTTGGAGGTAAAAAGCATGGCAGAGAAGTGGCTGTGCCTATGCACATAATGCTGAGTGTAAAACATTATGTCTAAGGGGGAAAGTTACCATTCAAGAGGAAATCAGAAATCTGAGAAAAAGATAAAAATACAATTAAATGGAGTAAAAACTACAAGGCAAGTCCCATTACATGCAAGGAATTAAACTTAGCAGTTTAGAAGAGAAGATTACTGTGGATAGAGATTTAAACACTGAACAGCTATTTGGGGCTGTGAGCTTTTTGACCTTTCCATAAAGGCATAATAAAATCTAATCACCGGGAAGTGGAGTTTGAGAAATGGAACATCAGAATAAAATGTAATTAAGATGATTAACTCCTGGTATCATCCTTCTAGTGGATGCTCCATTCTGCCATCATGGTTTTGAGGCTCAAGAAATTGTGAGAAATTTATATCCAGCCACAATTTCAAACTTGACTTTAATTTATGGAAGAAAATCTGCATGTGCTGATTAAACAAAGACAAAGAAGCCAACAAAGCTAGCTAAGAACTACCTCTGTATTATTTAAATTGGCTTGGTCCTTATCTACTGGTTGATTTTATGCTAATGATCGTGCCAAGCAGTTAACTCAAAGGATCGCACAATTGCAAGAATCAAAGCATTACTCTTTAAGCCATAAAAAAGCCTAAAAGTAAATACAAATTGAGCCTACAGTAATATGTTATTACAAATCCATTACTCATCCAAACTAAAATATTCATTTAATGGACAAGAATATTTAATCACATAAACTGTTTGGATATATTTCGGCTTTCTTTGTGTTAGAACATATTTCACACCTCAGCTCAATCCATCAAGCGTTTGCCTCAGAATGCCAGGCTTATTATGTCCACTAATTTTTTAACACGCTATAAAATCTGTTTGTCTTTTGCATTTTAAGGAAATAGAGAGAGTTTCATAAACACCATATGCACTACTGAACCCAAAACTTTCCCTGTTGTTAGGAGCCTTTGTTTCCTGCTGTTGAACAGGTCTTGAATTTAGACCTTTAATTTAGGTTAGAATTCCTAAAAAACTGCTCCCTAGAAATATATTAAGGGTTGATTTACCTTTGTAAGATAACTTTTGTAAAAATGTATGAGAATTTCTATATGAAGTATGACCCACTTACCCTTTTAGTAAGAGCAATCATTACAAAAAAGGTTGAGCCAATAGAGGAGACACCAGTTATTATGTTGTTAAGATGTATATCACAGTGTCCAACATATTCTTTAGCATCTGCATACATCTAAACAAAAGGTATGAAGGGTATGTGATATTTCATTCATGTCTGGGAGACATCATAGAATAGAATGATAGAATCATTAGGGTTGGAAAAAGCCTCCAAGATCATCAAGTTCAACCTTTGCCCAATCACCATGTCGTCAACTAGACCACGGCACTAAGTTTTACGTCTAGTCATTTCTTAAACGCCTCCAGGGATGGTGACTCCACCATCCCCCTGGGCACTCTGTTCCAATGCTGAACAATCCTTTTAGTGAAGAAATTCCTCCTGATGTCCAGGCAGAACTTTTCCTGCCACAGCTTGTGGCCATATCCTCTCATCCTGTCACTGGTTGCCTGGGAGAGGAGGCTGACCCCCTCCTGGCTAGAACCTCCTTTCAGGTAGTTGCAGACAGTCTTCTCCGAGACTTCTCTTTTCCAGGCTAAACAATCCCAGCTCCCTCAGCCACTCCTCATAGGACTTACTCTCTAAACCCTTCCTCAGCTCTGTTGCCCCTCTCTGGACTTGCTCCAGCACCTCAATGTCTCTCTTGCAGTGAGGGGCCCAGAACTGGACACAGGATTTGAGGTGGAGCCTCGCCAGTGCTGAGTACAGGGGGACAATCACTGCCCTGGTCCTGATGGCCATGCTGTTTCTGATACAGGCCAGAAGCTGCTGAAGAAAATCGTCATCATGGCTTGGCTTCGCGAA
>VWZG01001695.1:189426-226491 GCA_013396735.1 Grallaria varia
TTCAAGGACAGACACATTGGTCACGTAATCAGACCAGTGGATGTTTAGGATAGTGCGGAGGCAGCACTGATGGAAGTGTTCGAGGAGAAGCAGGTGGCATTGTGCTGTCCACTCTTTTGTATGGGTCTAAATCGTGGGCTGAAGGAAATAGATTTAGCAGTAATGACATAGAGAACAGGCTTTACTGGCATTACCAGCCTGTGGGTTACATCCCTATTTGTCATCCAGCTCCCTGGTGTCCCTATTATATCTGCTCCTGATGGGAGATATACAACACACACAGACCTAAGATTCCTGGTTTTGCAGTTATCACCTCCATTCAGCACCTTCAGTGAGAGCTGGACAAGCTGGTTGAGTCTTTCTTCAGCAAAATAATAATTTAGATTATTTGGGTATTAACTTAATTTCTAAGATGAAAATTACTTAAGTCAACATCATGACAACTGTTCTATAATTGTGCATGGGGCCAAAAAAAGTAGAAGATTATTTTTAAAATAAAAATACTCATGTAATTGCTGTACGTGCCATTATTGTGGTTTGATTTTCTGTATTTTTGTGAATGATAAAATATGAAATTTGACATAGCAAAATTATAAAAATCTGTCCTTGAAAGTTATAAATCATTGCATCAATTTAGCTGGGTAAGGAGGGTTAAAGAGAAATTAAATACCTCTGCGTGTGTGTGAGTGTAGGACATGCATGTGTGAATGGTCATGTGATTGTAGGTGACCTGTGTGCGGACATTTCTGAGAGTGGGGCACTTATCTAACAAACCACAAACAGACAAATCTCTGCTTTAAATACGACTGTGACCATAAGATAAGGCACATAAAAAGCTATCTTGCTATCTGGTACAATCAGGGTAGAAACACGAAATTCATATGGTGAACTGCTCCAGCAAATATTTTTAGCAAATGCAGTTTGTGTAGTGAAGTTAATTAACCACTGAAACTACTTATAAAAGTGTAGTAGAATCTTCAGAACCTGAAATCATTGTTAAAATATCTACCTAAAATATCTATTTTAGCTCTGGATTATGAGCTTACAGCAAGAATCTATGTCAAGAGTCTAACATTTCTATGAGAAGATCTTTTGGCCTTAAACATGTACAAGTATTTCTTTGAAATAACACTGACAAACATATGGACTTTGGCCAGTGTCTGAGCACTGCAATCAGTCTATTCCCCAAGTCTAGCTTGGTGGAACCTCATCTCATGCCCTGGTTTGTGATGCCTTGTTGAACTCGCATGAAGGAACTCATCTCATCCTGTCACGTGAAGAGGCACCTCAACCAAAACTTCAGATGTTCATGTCTTTCTGAAGAGGAAGCACTGTATTATCTTCATCAAGCACAATCATGGCTAAGGAAGCAACTTGCTGGCTCAGAGTGGGTGGGAGGATGTGATGACCTCCAAAGACTCCTTACAGCCCACATTTTTATGCATCTGTGAGTTCGCTTGCTCAGTATTACTTCAAATGTATACATTCTCAGCCACCAAAGCTGAGTACAGTCACTGAGGTGCCTTTTTTTCACTTGTAACCAGCGACAGGCAAGGGACGAAACGGCAGGCGATAAGGTGCACTGGAAGCCGCAGACCCAACCCTGCATGCACCAACCCCACCTATGGAGACTTTCTGCTGTGCCTTTTGCAACCAGACTTGCCTATCTCGCATTGGCCTCTTTAGCCATCAGCGCGCTTGCAGCAAGCGTGGGTAGAGCCCTTCCCAAATCTTCGTTCGCGAAGCCGAGCCATGATGATGAACCTCCATGAGTAGAAGTTAGTCTCACATAATCAGTACTTTACACATTACCGAGTAAGATAGTTCAGACTTTGATGACAAAAGGTTGGCAGTTTCCTTCACACATATGTGACCTTCCTTACGCAGTATTAGAAAATTTCCAACATATCTGATTTGAATGGTGGATACAAATTTTTATAAACTCTGGAAATGAAGATTTTATATAATAACAATAATAATAGTAATAAAGAAAATTAATTCTGGATGTTAAACTTATTAAAAATTTTAATTTGAAGTGCCAACTTGACACTGATTTTAATTTTTTCTTATTAAAGTTATTTTAAATGTTTTGTTGAAAACAAGAACTAACTTTTCCTGCCTGTGAATACAGATAAAAAAATATTTAAAATTAAGTCTTACAGACCAAGTACCTGGCCCAGCACAGTACTTTCAACATCTGTCTTTCCATTTTTGCTTTGGGTATTCTTATACTCACAGAGTAGCTGGAAAAGAACCACACAGTGCTGTCATTCTTTGATGGGCAGATCTTCCCAGCAGCACAATCAAATTCAGATTTTTTATATCATCGTTGTTTAAAAACCCACTAGCCATAGAATAGATTCAGTAGGAAATCAAAGGTCAGACAGGACATATTCTTGCATGAGGAAACACCAAGGATTTTACATTATCTTCATACTAAAATAAAGATGATGAATCATATGTAAGAATGAACTACAAATAGTAGGACTTTTACGTAATTGTCAAAAAATATTTTCTTTTTTATATATGAGTATATTTAGAACTCTCGCTCTTTTAATATCCACAAGAGAACCGAAGGTGCTTGGGAAAATAAATCATGTGAGAATTTCAGGACTGGCTGCTGCAGAGCCCAGAGGAGGCTTGGACAATACTTTGGAAAAGTGGAGTGTTGTGGAAAATATTACAGCGTTGTGGAAGAAGTAATAGTTTATTAAAAATAAGAGCTGCAAAAAAGAAATTATGTGTGGTCTGGCAAATGTTTTCTTTTTAAATTTATGCATCCTGCTCATCCAAAAATATGCTAGAAGAACCCAGAGCTGGTTGAGGACCGGCAGCCATACATGCCTGTTGAGCTCACCAGTCAGAGGGAGCTGATGCAGATCTGCCTTTAGCACTTCTCTGATGGATATCGCAGCCATTTTCCCCCTACAAATAGCATAATAGCGATGAGGAAACCATTTTCAGAGTAACGCTGTATCTCTTTAAGGAATTATTTTGACACCAATTACCAGTATTTACAGTTCTGTGAAACCCCAAAATTATGTTCTTAAGTTACATGTATCACAACAGCAGTGCTTTGTGTTTATTACCACGTTTCAGGATAATAATCTGTGCCGTAAGGGTGGGGTGGGTTGCTGCTGTTGTCCCCTGACCCCAGGCACGCACCACTGACTAGAGAGACTCTGAAGTTAAACCAGAAACTGAGGCCACCGGAAGCACTTGCCCCTCGAGTCGCACGTCTGAGGCACAATCCTGCAGGAAGAGCACGCGAACCAACCCCACGGCTGCGGTACTGCAGTGACAGCACGCTGTTAGTTTGTAGAGCTGAGAGCTGACAACATCACAGCAAAGGAGCAGGAATAGCAGCAAACAGGCTTGAGCCTTGTGGCTCTTAATCAACTAGTGTCACCCGAGTCCTTTGCAAAAACCATTCTTATTTGATTATCATATTTGCTATGAATGGTAATTGGTTTGTTAAGTTGAAACAGTGTGTGTAAAGTTTTTTTCAGTTTAAAAATGGAAGATTTTTCCCCTAAAGTTCCATAAAGAAAAAATATATGGTCCTTGTTTTGTTTTAAACTTCCCAAGTTTCTGTTGTAGGCTTGTGTAGAACTTCACAAAGATTATATTATGGCAAAGCCAGTTGGTGTGCTGGTGCCACTGAATTTTGAACACTTCACCAACAAGCAGCGTGTGATGAAATGGAAGGAATGATGCATTTCCAGAGCCTGAATTCCAGAGCTCAAGCTCCCTGGGGTATCTTGCCAGCACAGAAAGCAGCCTGTTCCTCAGTTCTTGACCTTTCCAGCACAACCAACTGTGGGAGGAGTTTGAGGTGAGAATCTGATAAAAACTGAATGAGGGCAGAAGGGGATTCTGAAGTGGAAAAACTGCTCTGCAAAGCTGAAAGGGGAACCTTAAATAATTGACATAAATGGCTGGTGTGTCTGAAGACAGCAGGTGCTGAATGAATGTCAAGAAATAAAATTAGACCATAATCCTGAAGGGTATTCTTTCAGTGTTGTTACTAAAAAGCCAGCTATATACTTTCTGTCATGCAGAATTTATGAAAAATAATTCAATTCATAAGCAAAATAATCAGAAATATCCAAAACTTTCAGACAAGCATCAGCTTCTTTATCTCTGCTTTGTAAAACTCAATTGTATCGAAGCATTGAAGCAGTAATTGTAAATGCAGCATCTCTGACTTTATGTAAGTCACTTAGATGGCTCAAGTAATATTGTAGTTCAATTGCAAATCTTAAATATTTTTCCAGAAGTGAGTAGTTTGTAAGGGAAATACAAGGGGGCTTTGGAATGGCTGTTGTCATCTGCTGTTGATACCAGCTTAGGCCTGACATTGCAAAACAATGTAAGCTAGCACAGCAATCCTCTCTGTACTGCGTGGGAAAGGGTTTTCAACAGCAGGAGGACAAAGAAATAATTCAGAAAGTCCCTTCTAGACTTATTTTTCCTCTGTCTCACTGAATAATTGATGAAGATGGTTGAACAAAGTCATCTCCAGCTGAAGCTTCAAGAGCAAAGGAAAAACGGCAAAAGTTTCTTTAAACTAAGGAACAGCTTCTTTCTGATTAAGCAATGCTTAAACAGTATCCGAGGAATGCCAGGGGGTGCATTTGTCCCTGTTGCCTTGGGCTCTTTGCAGGCAGCTCTGGCTGCAGACTCTTTGCTTGCCCAGAACTCGCCAGCCCTCGGCTGCCGCGCCCCAGGTGCAGCTGCAAAAGCACAGGGGCGGACACAGGCGCTCTGTAACCAACCCCTGAGCACAACACTTCGAGCACCACTTGATCCTGCCACAATCACAGATGTCTATGCAGAAAAGGCATCGCTCCAGACGTTTTGGTGACAGTGCCATTGGCAAAGGCCTGATGCTTCTGACACCCCGGATGCCCCCTGAGACATGGGATTGCCCCTCCGGTCCGTCCTGCCTTTGGCACGGCGCAAGGTCATTTGTGCAAGAGTTTGGCACTGTCTTGCCGCAGATCTAAGGCATCAGTGCGTGAGATCATACAAAACTTTCTTTTGCCCTTTAGTTCAGAGACTTTTAAAACTAAACAAAAAACATTCAAGATGCTGCAATCAACAATTTTGCAATCATCAGTCATTATAGCAATGGACTTCAAGACACAGTGAGAGGCAATTTTCCAACACCAAATTATCACAATTTAGGCAAGGAAAAAGAGTGACTATGCCACATTTCCATAAATCTCCAGTCACAGTGGTTTGGGTTATGGCCAGTCAATTAATTTAAGCAGGCCGTGTGAGTCTGATCAGAGTTGCAGGCCCATCTTTAGGGAGTTGTTTTTTTTTTTTGTTTCTTTAAGTTAAATATTGGTTTCAGTGCTTTAGAAAGCCACATTATTGGGGCAAATTGTTAATGTCCTTAGTTTGACTGTTTTTCAGATAGTTATAATGCTATCTGCATTATATCTAGCTATTTTATCCCTTTATGATCACTGTTTTCCTGCACTATTTTCTTGTTGTAAGACTACATGCTTTACAGACAGTAATTAGCTAGATTCCATATAATGTCTTTGTATTAATTTCAAGACCTTCTTTCCATTTTCTGGATGGTGAAACTGTAAACATCTTTCATTTTATACCAGTTTTAAATCTAATAAAAACATGGGGCAATAAAATTAGTGAAAAGAGATCCTTCTGCATATAGCAACGAAGTGGAAGACATTAACATAAATTCTCATGAAAAGAATTATTTTAATATGTCAAACATATATTTTGCAGCACCTACACTTGGAATGAGTTTATTCATTCATTTCAGATACACTGCAATTTAGTGATTGCTTCCCAGAGAAAAAGGCTTTGAAGGGATGCAGCTAAGGGACACGTTGCTGGTGCCAGGTGTCAGGTTGTGTGCTGGGGCTCAGCAGCCTGTCTGCTTGCTGCAGAAAAGCTCTGTCGGAAAAAAAATTGAATTTTAGGTTGCCAATCTTTACTTTGTTCTGCCACAGCAGTAGTAATGTAGCGTACTTAGATAATGTTTTGAGAGATGGAGAATAATAGAGAAGCAGAAATGAAGGGTGATTTTTTACTCTGAGGCAGGGATTTCCCAACATTCTAGGGGAGGTGTGGAATGGAGACATAGCAGGCACTGACCTATCAGTCATCACTGCTGTTTTGGTGGAAACACAGCTTGAAATTTACTTTAATAATTTTCTCCAGTGTCTACATCCTCAGTCCTTGTTGCCACAACCTCCAAAAGGAGTGACTAGCTGATCTCGGGAGTTGTTAGAAGCGCATGGCTACGCTATGAAAACAAGAAGAGATTAAAGGGCATCCTAGGATTGTTTGCTCAGTCAGAATTTGTGCTGATGACAAATATGAATTCTTGCTTATGTGAGGCCGTGAGGATTTGGCATAGTAATTTACAGAAAGAATAAAGTAGATGACATCAGAATCCACTCCCAGTTACACAGCAGTAAATTCAGAGTAACTTTATTCACTGACATCATAGGCGCTATTCTGGATTTACACCAGCTTGAGTGAGAGCTTATAATGGTCCATTGAGAATTTAAACTTCATGCCTGAATGTGAAGAGGGAGAATTGTCTGAGTTATGCAGAGCTCAGCACAGACAATTCTGTCCAAAGATAACACTGAGGAGGAGCTTTTTACCACTGTTCTTATTGTTCTTCTTGCACTATTAAATTCTGCTCCAGTTCCAAATGTATCTGTAAGAATGAAAGACTTGCAACTACAAACGGACTATAAATTATTTATTGTTCCAGAGCTTATTTTCAAGATAATATCCAAGGGCTCATAGTTATTAATTCTTCATATTCCATGGATGGGTTAGATGACCCACTAGGCTCTTCAAATGTCAATTTGTTCATTCTTAGAATCTATTATAGCAAAGGTGTCCAGGATAGTCCTTACTATATTATCAGAAAGCTTTGTATTGGTGCATTAAATACTTCTCTAACACATTACCTCTGCTTCCCATGCTTGAAGATAAACCTTCCATAAGTTTTTGAAAACCAATCTCTCTGAAGCAGAGCAGCAATGAATGACCTATTTGGAATCACCTGTACTCTTCAGCTCAATGCCAGCTGAGGATGCCAGGAATTCAAAATCAAGCTCTTCATGGATGGAGATGTGTCATACAAGATGTGAGCCAAGAAAGGATCATCTAGTGAGATAGCCCTGTGAAATAAGATAGCTCTAACTCTGTTATATGTGTCTGATTTCCATACATCTATTTTTTCCTCTTGTTATCTCTAATATGCAGAGGCAGCTGTAAACTGTCAAGCTAGTAATCTGAACAGAGGAGACTTTATTTAGACAATGCTATTTGTGTCTTATTATACTGCACAGAGAAGCTGATTTATATGAGGTTTTTTGTTAGCTGATGACCATCAGAATATTACTGCAATTGCAGGCTGAAATCACCTGTGTATTTGGGTATGTATTTTTTATAGCCAAGGCACCTTGTCAAAAGAAGTTAGGCACAGCAGCCATTTATTTCTTTCTGAATTTCACTAATCATGTATGTACCTTAGGCAACACTGCAAGTCTTTTCCCTGGTCTGCTCTTAACCAGTAAGAGAAACTATGTTTTCCCTAAGGAACTTAAAAGTCTATATTAATGGACATTCCTGAGGAGTTAGAAAATGGTCGAGAATTCTTCCTACCACCTCTGTTTCAGTTCTCAGCTTGCATGATATGGCTAAAGTTTGCTTTTATTTTTAATAAATATATTCTTTGGGAAAAATTACTCTTGGCTCAAGTCCAATCCTTTGCATTCTGAAGCAGCAATTAAGCAATTAAATTAAAGCCTGTAAATAGCAAATGTTTCCACTATAAAACCACTATCAACTCCACCTCTAAAATGTAGTCTGATAAAAATGCCTCAGAAATTCTTTGAAATCTGATCTCTGACAACTATCTAATCTTCATCTTTAAGACAGTGGGAAGAACAGAGGTTATGTAAAATCCACCTATTCCTTCCAAAACAGAAAGCACTCCAGTTTCCCAGCTGCCTAAATTACCTTTGCAGAGATGTATTTAGTATTACTGTACTTAAGACAGTACTGATATTCTGATGCTTCAGTGCCATTGACTTTGGTTTTTATCACGTGAAGAAGATGCATGATACTTTTTCTTGTTGTATCCCATCTACTTTGTGGTCTTCACCCTCTCTTTCATTATATTCCAGATGTAAACAATTCTATCTGCACAGCTTCCCTTCTTTGGTGTCACTTTTTAAAAACAGCAGCATTTTTGGCTTTGGCATCAACCCGAGGATAATTACCATGTGGTCTCCATTTGCTTGTAGGCTAAAGAGCCCCACCCAAGATCAAACACAATTTCAGTGACTGAAAGAGCATTTCCGAACAAATGGAAATTATGCATATCTGGCAGCTTTTCAGTGTAAAATGAGTCATCAAAACACACTGAATGTGAGCATTTTCACCCTTCCTTCCCCCGGCTCTTAACCCAATGATGGCTAAGCATGAAATAAAGCTTCATCTTCAGTGTGTGTACAAAACACATAGCGGTACAGAAATAAACACTTGATTGTGAAGCAACCATCTAATGAAAAGGCATATAATTTGAACCAGATTGGATGAAATTAAAATGGCAACAAACTATTTGTCAGAGCTTCAAGCTCTGGAGAGTAAATTCATTCTTTTCCTAATTTTTTTCTCCATTGTTTCTCCCTCACTTGCTTATTTGGCTTCTGATAAAAAAAAAAAAAAAAGAAAATTGAAGAAATCCACTACCATTTATACTTCAAATGAAAAGGAAAATCTAAAAAAGAACATGATGTAAATGTTTCTTTAAAAATCTCGGTGATGAAATATAATCTGCTCTAGATGGTTCTGTAACTGGAAAGTGATATTTGAGGCATTATACAGAATTATTACATGGGAAGGGAAGGGAAGGGAAGGGAAGGGAAGGGAAGGGAAGGGTACAAAAAGTTTGAGGCTCAGAAAGAGAAATCAGGAACATACACATGCCACTTAAAAAAGCTGAAATTTATAAAAAAAGAATTCTTGGCATGTTTGCCTTAGTCTCTGAGCAAGCACATTACTACTCTGTGTTAAACTCACACAGAGTTTCACTAATAAAAGCCAGCAGGCGTGTGCCTCTCCTGTAGATGATGCACAACTCCTAAGGAAGAATTGGGTGGGTCACAAAGCGGTAAAAACATGGTATTAGGGCCATACTCAGCAAACTCGCCATGGTTGAGGATGATTTTATCCATCTCCCAGCTTTGGGTGAGTTCTTTACCAAGTTTGTGATGAACCAGTTCCATAACTCTTCAGATTCCTGAGTTCTGATAGTAACTGTGGCAGAATGGAGTGCAGAACCTGCAGTGGTTGTGGTCTGCTCCTGGTGAGGGAGGAGAACCAGCGGTCCTGGCTGGCCCATAGTTCTCTCAGTCACATGGATACCTTTGGTCTCTTTGACATGCCTGCCTACCTCAGTTCTTTTTTAAAAGGCTGTGACACCCTCATTCTGCTTTGCATCAGAAGCCCTATTGCCTTACTCAATATGTACATGCACCTGCAGCACTGTCTGAAAAGAAGACTTGGTAGGGGAGTCTTTGTCAGGCGATGATTTTTTTATATTTGCCTTTTTACAGTTGTTCAACATAATAATACAAATTATTAAAATGTAGTAATGATCAGGGAAAGCAGAAAATAGACATCTGTGTATTATTTGGTCTCTGCTTTAAAGTAGGTTGGCAAGTGTGGGGAAATTATTTGGTAGGAGATAAACTGACCTCAGCATGCCACACGTACATACATACATACTTAGCATTATCCAGCATTCACAGCAAGAGTATACACTCAAAAGCATATGATGTGCAAAGAGAATTTGAGGCTGCTGCTTCATCTGTGACTTACACCCCACCTCACAGAACGAGGCGCCCTTCCTTGGCACTGGCTCTGAGGGGAAGAGAAGCCATGGGGCTGCATGAGCATGGTGCCAACCTCGAGCTAATGCACTTTCACTCTGCCTCTCAGATACATCTTCAGATGGTGTTGCTGGCCTGGTGCCACCACTGCCAGTAGAGCAGTGACACTGAGCGGAGCATGGAGTTTGGCCTTGCATTTTAGATCTGTATAATTGGTTTAGACTATGAGATAGGAGCTGATGACCACCTGAATTGAGAAGCTGAACGTCCCAAAGGATGCAGGAGTGAAGAAAGTGTATCTGTACAATTTTTTAAAAAGAGAGAGGATTGTTTTAATTTTTAAATCCCCTCTTGTCTTCACTCTTTCCTAGACTGTAAACTTTTTTCCCCTTTATCTGGCAAATCTGAGTTTACATGCACTTTGATTTTTTTATTTTTTTTAAATTTAAATCTCTGTGCTCCATTTTGAAATGAAATGTATATTTTTAAAATGTGTATCTCCTTGCAAGGCATGATTTTGCCTCACAGTACGCTGGCACTTCATGTTGTTCTCTTACATGGCTCACACTCAGTGTCAGAGCTACAAAAGCTGCCACTGTTAATTCACATTTGAGGAAGAAACAAAGGGAGCTTTCTGCAGCCCATGCACCTGGAATGTGAAGTGAGAATGGTGACTTCTGCAGCCTGCTTCTGCCAGGTGGCAGCCCCTTGCTATATCACAAAACCAAGGAAAAAAGAAAAAGGGAAAATGTTAAAAGTTTGGCTACTTTTTATGTTACAGCACTAACCTTGTTTTAGGTTGATTGCAGGTTTCAGTTTTAGATTTAAGAGCCATTCTGTTCTGAATTGCTTAGCCATCCATCAAGACAAAGCAAGAGAACTGTCAGGTCCTGTAGGATTTTGCAGCCATGCTAAAGTACACTGACTGTAAACTTTCTGTAGAATTTGTGCTATGATGATGTGAAATGCAGACTGCACTTTTAGCAGACAGAAAAGGAAAAGCTCCCTTAATGGGTTTCGATGAAACAGAAAGATATTAAAAATGCATTTGTGTTTCTGCCAAAGCTAAATACAACTGCTACTTGTTTCCTCTAACAATACGTAACATTCATCTGTTTTCAAGGACTTTATAATAAAATATAGCTGCCAGTTAGACAGTACTCAGAGCAGATTAGGTTAAAGAAATAAGAAGAGACCAGTGTGATAGCAAAATCCAAGGCTACAATATTTTCAAACGTGCTTAAATTTATTCAAGTTCTATATTCCCTTACAGAAGCACTGTACCCTTGAGCTGATGGTTTTGCATCGTAATATTGGAAATAGCATCTAGCTCATGTTTCTGTTGAACCGGTACTGAAAAGAGTTTGCATGCCAAAAAAAAAAAAANACTTGCTGTGTGGTTTTAGAAAATATGGTTCAGATCTGGCAGGTACAAAGATCTAAGAACAGTCCTGGAAGCTCTAGCAAAAGAGTCAGTTCTGAAGAGACTGATGACTACAGAAAAATTAGAAGATCAAGTACGTGGATAAATATGACTTCAGGATTGGTTCCCAAACAGCTTTTTGGAACCAAAGTCAGAGAAACTTCTCCTGTATTCCCAGGATTAATATTTCATTACTGTGCTTGAAAAATTGTACTTCTGACTTTTATGCCTTCATCATCTAGCTGTTGGTTTTTAATATTCTAAATCTCCTTTCAGGCAATAAAACCTTCCCAGTAATTCAAGTGGATGTAAAATTTGCCTAAAACTGAAAACATCTCATCAGTACCTCAAGCTTCATTTTCTTCAAATTATCAGATAAATATCATCTTTCTCTGTTTACTTTCTGCACTTGAATATCTGGAGTTGCTTTGATCTTTTACCAAGGCTTGATCCTGACTGCCTTTGAAAGACAGATTAAGGCTTTCCTCATTGTTCTCTACTTAATAGAAACACAGATGTGTTATTTTAACAGCCTTTTTTGCCCTTCTGGACACATAAACCCCACCTGCTCTTCTGGGACTGCCCTGTTTTTCGGAAGCTCTAATTTGCACCTGGGCTGAACTTGTCCCTGGGGGAAAATCAGGTGGCTGTGAGTAGATCAAGTACCATGTACTTTGGTTTTACCTATTCATGATCATCTTTTCTGCAACAGGCTAGTGAATATGGGATAACGAGCTTTGTGTAAATACAGGGGCTTCATTAGGACGCCCAATCTTTCCTTAGGAATATCTGTTTGCCTTCTTATCCTTTTATTTAGCAGGGATGATGTAAAGAGTGAGAAATTCCATATGCATCTGGTTAATATATCTTAAAACAGTCTGAGCAACATACAGGTTGTACCATGGGGATTTACAGAATTCCCTTTACAAGAAAGTTCATTTCTCCCTCCCCCTTTCCATCTACTTATGTCTTTTTGAAAGTGTCAGCCTTCACATTTAGCTGCTACGTTTTGTGTCTTCAGTATGGTTTGTCAAATCTGATCAGTTATGATGTGAGGTTCAGATTCTCTCTGGATTCATATATTCTTATTTCTCCTAATTTCTTTGTCTTGCTGCATGCATCACAGTACATACAAAAACCGCACCAGCGAACTCATTACCTTTTTTAAAACCTTCTCCCATATACTTCCCTTTAGACCATACACTACCTAATTCCCACTTACCTCGTAATTTTAGCTATTTCATTTCTGCCTTTTTTCAGTTCTCTATGACACGCTTCACACTCCACAGTCACCATGTTCTCCTCTGTCTTAAAAATAAGTAAAGCTCCATGAACTGGCTTAGTCAATTTGTCTAGCTAAAGTAAGGCAGTCCTTAAATTCAGTGCAGTAACTCCTGTGGGAAACAACAAAGCCCCACCGTGAAAAAGTCCTCTGCCTCATGGTCCATCTCAGCACCATTTCTTGTCTGCCCTCAGGTTGGTTACAAATTTTTCTTTTTGTTAGTTTGAATTTCACCACAATTTGTTGAATATGTTTTCGTGCAATTCTGTCTGTCTACTTATTATCTCCATTTCTATGCCCTGGACATTGTTGTTCATCACTTACTTCTACCCTACTTCCTCTTTTACAGGCATTTATGTCTTCAATATCTGTATTTCATGTACTCTCCCTGAAGTATTTTTGCCTCAAGCAAAAACTTTGAGCCACGATCACAAGAATGCTTGTGGTCTTGCTGCTATTTTTTTCAATTCACCATTCCTTTAGTGCAAATCCTATTGGATATGCAATGTCTATATATTTTGGATACTCTTTGCAGAAAGTGTTTACAGAGGCATAGCTTCAGGCAATGTGTAATTTACAGATCAATATAAATGAGAGCAAGCTGAAAAGTAATGCCGTGTTGCCTTCTATTCCCACTTAGTGATTATATAATTTCTTTCTTGTCACCAGTAGCCCATTAATTTTTGCTAACCTTTCCTCTCTACTATGCATAGCAGAGGCTCTCCCGCTGTGTAGCTCCTTTTCTAGCTAATAATGGTCACAAAACATCTCAGTGTTCTGTTCTTGCACTGTAAAATGCTGCTTTCCAAGCCCTATACAAATTCTGTGTGCACAAGCATGTTTTATACACACACGTGTATGTGAGGACAGATGTGTGCGCACACACACACACGCACACGAAAGGATGGAAGGTGCAAAACAGAAAGGTTGGTGCTTGTCAGGCACTTGGCACAAAGAGACACAGCCACCCACTCTGTTTCAGTCCACAGCAGGCGGGACATCTACCCAGCACAACAAAGCACTATTTGGTAAACGGAGGGAGCCATAACACAAAAAGAGAAGGTCAGACAACCTTCTCCAGCTACATCTCACCACTTTCTTATCCAGCTGCCGTCCAAAAAATCAGGCAACAAAAGCAGATTACAAAACAATAAACATAATTTATCCTGGTTAATCCAGGCCTTCCCCTGTGAAAAGTCCATGTGGCTTCATCATGTAAACCTATTTCTTCGACTGCCAGATGTATTAAATCACACATTTTCAAGAAAGGGACCACATTTACAACCATCACATAATTTAATCACAAAAAGATAATGATTTATTCTGGTCTTGAAAAAAAAAAAAATTAGGAATCTGTTTATAGAGAAAATGGATTTAATTTCAGGAACTTTGATTTAAAGCCAACAGAAAATTGTCTTTAATTTTAAGTCTAGCATCAGACAGGACTATAGCCTTATTACATTTAGTTGGAAAATACTGATATTTGTGTTAACACTTTTCTTAGCAAATCATGCATTTTAATTTAAAAATGTTTTACTCTTTGAGCTAGAAATGTGTTACGTAGAACTACAGAAAAGCTCAATCCACCAACACAACAGTCGGCAAGCTAAAATAGGCCAGCACAAAATTAGAGTAAGAGACAGAAAGTAATAATTGCTTGACCTGCAGGTTAAAGAATAAAGAATATGAGATCAGCTCCAGTTATATGCTGTAAAGCTTCAAAAGCTTCCAATTGAATCTTAAGATTCATAGGCTATTTTAAAAAATCAGATTTAGTTTATAAGACTTATTGGCTTGGAAAAAGCATGGTAATAAATAAAGACTTGCAGTAGACCAGAGGTGAACCAGGACGAAATACATTTTCCTTATTATATATCAGTCAAAGGTGGTATTAAGCAGAGCTTTAGTCATTTTTGTGATTAATAAGATATAGAGAAAACTTGCAAGAAAAGCAGGGGAAGCTGTAAGCTTCAAGAGTTTAAAGCACAAATACATGTCTCTCTGGCTATACTTTGGTTTTCCTCAGCTCATCTGCTGAAAGGTCACCCTTAAGTCTCGCTGAAGGACAGAGGTTTCCTACATCTACCTCTTCAGCCCCTTTAAATTTTGTTTAAAAATTTAGTTGGTTTGCATATTACTCCTTTACCTGACAAGTATTTTACTCCTGACAGTGGGGTCACTCAGACCAAAGTAGGCATGCTTTCATTCCTACTACTGAACATGCATTGACCTCATTTACAAATACCCATGATAGATATGAAATTTTAGTTAAGAGTTATCCCATTCGTAACACAGACAACTGTGGTGTTTATCTCCTCTGCCTTGGCAACCTGAGAATTATCATGACTAAAATACTTATTTGTGCAATGAATTCCCCTTAAAAAGGAGAGAGCTCAAACAATTGAGGAGGAACAGGGAAGACAGAAATACCAATTTTTAAAATAAAGACCTTTTCTCCCCTCTCCAACCCTCCCTCCTAACCCCTTCTTAATGGATGCTTCCCTTGCAGATGCCAGGATATAAAGCTCTTCCTGCATATGAATTCCTGGGCACCCTCCATGGGCTGACACGGCAGGCTCAGGGGTTTTGAGGTGGCTGGGACACCCCACGGCCATCACAGATGTGTCACCTGGTGGCCCTAGCAGGCAGGCAGCAGTCCGAGGGGTCAAGAGGTGACACCCCCCAGCCTCACCTCCCACTTAAGCAGGCTGTGTCTCAGCTTCCCTTGTGAGCACCCCGAGGCATCCCATCCCTCAGCACCACAAAGGTGTGCACCACAGAGGTGTGCACCACAGGCTGTGTCCCACCCCAGTACAACCTTTAGTTCTGCCATTAATTCTTACACGCTAGTGGAGTCCTTTCCACACTAGGCAGTTTCAAGTGGAAAGGCACTAATTTAAAGGTATGATGTCCTTAACTCAGAAATACGGACACGCTTAACAGTCTCTGCATGTCAACCCATAGAAGAACTGAACTGAAGATGGAGAGTAACTTCAGTGGAAGAATGACCTACCAAATTATATTCCTGGCATCTCTCTAGCAACACGTTTCAAAACACTATTGAGATACTGTAGTGGAGGGCTCAGAATCAACCCTGCTAGCTAGTGCATGAAATCATGTGGCTATTCTTAAATTAGGAAAGACCAATCTGTATCCAGACTCTAAACAGTTTCTTTAGACCTTGCCAAAATTCCAGATATGTCATGTATTCTCCTCTTCTGCAAAATACACCCTGCGCAGTTCAGGCCCCTTAGGAGTGTCTGCAGGCTGTACTTGTGACCATGGTGTGCCAGCCACAGAGACACTGTTTTCCTACAAGCAGATATCTGTAAAAACAGAGCAGTTCTCTAGCAGTTATCTAGTGATAGGAAACTCTCCAGACAATGGCTACAGTGATGCTCAGATTAGGAAAAACACATTACTGAGCTCATGCATCTGGAGCTCATTCCAGCTCAGCTGCAAGGTGTGTAAAAAAAAGTGGCAAGAGAGGTGCCTTTTATGGTGGGAGAAGGAAATGGAAATACAGGTGCTAAAGTAGGTGGCTAAGCTTTCATCTGGGTAAGAGGAGGGCTTTGTAGTGTTTTTGTTTGAATGCTGGAGAAAGGTGAAAGTGCAGCTTGCTATCTTTTTTTTTTTTTTTCAGATTTTATTCTAGTAAGCAGAAGAAAGAAGGTGTATCAAAACAAGAAAACATTCAAGATAACATTAAATTGCACAAGAAGAAAGAAAATGCTATTTTCTAATTTTGAGTAAAGAGCTCAGCCAGTGCCATTATACATTTTTTTTGGATCAAAGACACATGCTTTATTTGGAGTCACGCAATATATTATTAAGAGTTCGGCTATGTTGGTGGTGTACTCTGGATGGAAAGACTGAGACAGTTTTCAAAGACATCATAGTCAGGTGAAGTAAAGCTGACTTTGCTTTCAATTGAATGAAATATTCAAGTGAGACTTGTGAAGGGCAACACTGGAACTTTACAAACAGAATGAAAGATAAAACTTTTGTACCTCCTTTATTTCTTCTTAATATATAAAATAATCTGTAGTTTCACACTTTAAACATAATCTCAGTTCCTGTTTGCATATTTCTATACCTGTTTTTCATCTAATGTATGCAAATTTGTCTCCCTTCTCTGCTTTTATGTGCACACACAAAACCCATTAACTCTTGTTCTGTACACTGATGAGGGTTTTGGTTGCTGCCTTCTCCTGTATCAAATAACACACCAGGAAAATGAAACCTGAGGGATTTATATATGAACTACTTAGTCACAAATAACTCGAGACTGAAATGTTAAACTAAGACAATAAAGTTTAAGTGAATGGTATTTATTGATGAAGTCTTTTTCAAGAATCTGAATTGTTCCTTAGAAAAAATGTTAGGCTTGTGCCTAAACACTTGGTGTCCAGAGACATGCCCAGGTTCTGAGGTGCTTCCATCTCTTCTTGTTAGGACCTGCCATTCCTGCTTCCTTTTCTGCCTCCTGCCTCAGCCTACTACATAGACCTGGCCTTCATATTTCACTTTGTTTCCCCCCATTTTGATCTGGTTCGTGCATCCAACTACCTTCTATTAACTCTCCTCTTGTTATCTGACTATTTCTGTTCCTGATGCCACATCATTCTTTTCTTCTTTGTTCTTAACGATTTCTGTTTCTCACCCTCTGTATTTAATCAAGTTACCGCCTCCCTCCACTGAGCTACTTGCTGGAAGCAGAGGTGTGATAAGCACAACAGATAACTCTTACTCTTAGTTTCAACTTTAAGCATCACAGTAGTGGTAGTAGCTGTTGACAGCTAAATAAAATTAGTTTCTGGTAAGGTACTTATGTTACACTCCTCTGTAATGCACATATTCTACAGTGAATGTTTATGATCTTTCATGGAGTCAAGCTGGATAAGCATTTTTGTTGGAATGATCAGAGATGTCCCAGGCATGTGTCCATGTCACATTTTTAAGCCACTCCACAGCACAGATGTGCAACAGTTTTCAATGGAACAGAGATAAGAACAGACATAATATGAAAAAAATAAAATAAGGAGATTGCTTCATATTCCATTCTTGGGAAAGGAAAAGTTGTATTAGGTGATGTTTTCCAAGAAAATTCAACTGAAATACAGTTCAACTAATGTCTTTGCAAAAATTTTAACAAGTGAAAATAAAATCTTCACATGTAAAACGGTGCATTACTTCTGTACATGTTCTGAAATAAAAGGGATGCTGGTGCTGCCCAGTGCAGTGCTATACAGGTAAGCTGAGACAGCTCAGACTAGCTTTTGGTGACAGAAGCAGAACTGCCTGGACTTGCAGTCTTGCTTCCTGATGTCATGAGTCCTGCAGCACAAAAAGCTTTTGCTCAACTATATTTTTTTTCTGTGTGAAAATTATGCAGTACAGAAGCAGGACATTGCGGGTAGATTTATTTGACCATATGCACATATTTATGACTGAGCTGCTGTGCGGATTTCCTTTATGCTTAGTGAGAAATACAATTTCTACAGTGTGACTCATCCTACTGTAGATATCAACATCACAGTCTAGAACTGCCTCTATTTTTCAACTGTCTTTAAAGGAAGGTCATGGTGACTAGCTCAGGGGTAGACACTTTAAATGAAAAGAGATAGACCTTCACCTTTCATCCTAAATATAGTGGTTCAAACTAGAACATGACTTTTACTCTCTGCAAACATGCAAGAATCATGAAACCATGCCAAGGCACCACTGTGCAACAGAAGTTGGCTACAGTTTTTGAGTGTTCAAATATTATGAACACATTTCATAGGAACCCCCAAGATGCTGAATAGTGAAGACTTATACCCTGAAATCAAAGAGCACATCCACAATGCCAGTGTCCCCTCTTCTTTGTGTGAAACCCACAACACTTCTTAACAGAGAGAAAAGACAAACTATTCTTTACGTCACCATCAGAGATGGACCAACTTCAGAGGGACCAGTTTGCAAGACCAGCTCACCCAGAACAGCACCAGAATTTCAGAATTTGGCTCTTCACAGCTCTCAGTTCCTAGCTGTGACCTCTGGGGAAACACAGTGGGAGGGTCTTGTTGTGACACCTCTTGGGATGTATACAGCTTTGGCTTGCTGTGTTTTATATATGCAAGTGCTATGTAGAAACAAATCACATTCTTACTCTGGCTTTTCTTTTTCTTCCTTAGTGGAAGAACATTCTTACTGGCTCTATTGAAAAGGTTCTCAAGTGCATTGTAGGCAGAAGCAGGAAATTTGCTCTCCTCATGGATCAAACAGAGTTGGCACTAATGACACAACACAGTGAAAGGAAAAAAAAATAAAAGAGAAAAAAGAAATGTTTAACACTCAGCGCTAGAGGAGAGTGAAAACAGAACACACTTTGAAGAATTTCCTTGCTGCAGCATAGCCCTGCACAGGAGACATTCCGCAGTCAGACTCAACATGGTTTAAAGTTTCTCTGTTTAATCTTCAGGTCAGGTTTTGGCACCGTGCTTTGACTGACACAATATAAAAGAATAAAGACCCAAACAAGACAAGGGAGAAAAAAAACCCTAGGAAAGTGTGAGACTTGGTAAATCAAACTGTCTAAGAAGTAGAGCAACCCAGGTGCTTTAAGGACTGGTGCAAAGTTTTGCTTTAGACCAGAAAAGTGGTACCTGGAGTATTCTAATAATCAAATGTCATGGCTCAGCTTGGAGCTAAGAAATTATATCATTAATGACGTGAAGGCCAGGTTGGGTGCGGTTTTGAGCAACCTGCTCTGGTGGAAGATGTTCCTGCCCATGGCAGGGGGGTTGGAACTAGAGGATCTTCAAGGTCCCTTCCAACTCAACCCATTCTATGATCAAAATCAATCCTAATTGCAAGGCCTGTGCAATATGAGAAAATACTGCTTTCCACAAAGGATGAAGAATAGAGCTAGAAGGCAAAATCACAGAGTCAGTGTAAACTATAATTCTGAAAGTTTCTTACTACAATACTAATTTAATTAATGTAGTTATATCACTGCAAATACTTCTCTCTCAATTGTGACCCTCTGAGGAGGATGTGAAAAATTACAAAAATTCAAAATCTTCTCTATTTCTTGGTAACAGAGTCCCTTTAATACCATTTTGAACTTTGCATAGTCTGACAACTTGTGAACAAATTCTAAGGCAAACTTGGACTAAACAGTGTTTTCCTACCAAAGCAATCCACCTCTTGTGAGGACAAGGAATGAGGATCCCAGAAGGGCATTGTCTCCCTGCAGAGGCATCACAGTGCTTGCTCCAGGGTGGATTGCCAGATAGACTCTCTTGTTTAAAAACAGCAGGTGCAAGAGGAGAAAGGAATGAGCAGACCAAATCAGGTGGAAAATTCACTGTGTCCAGTGACAGCAGATGCCTAGGGAAGAATATATGAATGGCCAAAATACGGTATATTTTGCCACGGTGCAGACCAACCCGAACCTGTGGCATCCGAATCTGCTCTGGAGAGCAGAGCAGGGCATCTCAGGAAAGTGTGAAGTACAGAAGACAAATTTTTTTTTCATCAAGCAACAGGCTGAACCATAATATATGAGTAATATCCTAAACACTAAACTGGCAATCAAACATCAACAGTAGCATTATCAAAGTGAAGAGGAAACCTCCCACTGCCTTCAGGGTTGATGGAATTTCATTTCAAGCCCTGAGTTAATAATAAAAATTAAGCCTGCCTCATCTACAGCATTTAAGATATCTTGTTTCACCAGTGCAAAGAATTCCAGCTTCAGCTAAAGGCCATTCTTTAATAATAACTTTTTTTTACTAATGCATTACTCATTAAATTTGCTTCCTGCACTTGTGAACTGTACTAAAAAGGCAACAGAGTAGATAAAATACAAAGGGATGGAATCTGTTAATATGTGACTCCTGCTTTTCAAGGAAACACTTTGAAGTAAGTACTATTAGGGTTTTTCACTGCATGCAGAATGTTAAATCAAAAATTCAAAGAAAAAGTGAGGGTCAGTTTTGCTTGGTTTTGCTTTTTAAATGGGAATACCTTTGTTTCTTTTATACCTAGAATACATCGAAGTTTAATAAACTAGGTTTTACATATTATTTAAAGCAGTATATGTTATTTTTACTATAACCATACATTTCTGACCTTGTCACAGAACCACAGAATGGTTTGGTTTGGAAGAGACCTTAAAGATCATCTAGTTCCAACTCCCCTGCCATGTGCAAGGACATCACCCACTACACCAGGTTGCTCAATGCCCATCTGGCCCAGCCTTGAACACTTACTTCCACGGATGGGGCATCCACAACTTCTCTGAGCAAACTTCCACTTCATCACCCTCTGTGTACAGAATTCCTTCCTGATATAAAATCTAAGTCTCCCCCCTTTCAGTTTAAAACAATTCTTCCTTGTCCCATCACTACCTGTTCTTGCAAAAACATCAGAAAGATTTTTTTAAAATCAGCGTAACATTACAGAATCCCAAAGCTATTACAAAGCTGACTGACATAAATAGATTTACTATGAAGTATGTCAATATGGCATTGGGATTTGGTCCAATGTGTATGTGTGCGGAGTTTTATTCTATAATACATGCATTCAAAGAATCAATACATTGTAAAAACCCAGATTCCAATTTCCAGACTGAAAAGACTGGAAAGAATTATAACCATATTAGGACACTAAAAACCTTATTAACATGTTCCAGGCAGTAGCAGGTTCTTTTCTCAGCCAAGTCACGGAGCAACCTTCGCCTTTTTTACAGCTCAATTGCAACTCGGCTGGGGATTTGCACACAATGAGGCTGTTTTCACCAAGAGGGCGATGGCTTTCCACATCTCTGCTGTGTCAGCCTCGAGGTGATGACTAGCAGTGAGGAAATTGTTATCTTAAGGTGGGTAGGTTTGACGGATTTCCTTTCAGCAAAAGAAAACCATATGGCAACACAGCTTTTGCTTCGGAGGAGGTAGGCCAGGTAGCGAGGGGAATGTCAGGAAATGGTGGTGAAGAAACATCCCCAGACACCTGGCTTACCTATCTGTACTGCTCCAACAGATTGCTGCAGCAACCTTGCAGGGGCCTCCTTGCTCTTCTGGAGGACACACTGAAGAAGAATTATTTATTCTTCTGATGATCCTCAGCAAAGGATGGCTGTGTAACAGCTGAGTGTGTCTGTCTTGGCAAAAAAACCATCAAACTGAACCTTTTGAGCTCTAGGTGACTCATTTAACAGCCAAATTCCCAGCTAGAACCACTTTATGAAACCACATGTTTGGAAGAGCAGAGCAGTCCCTGTTTCTATGGGGTCTCACACATACAGTTATGACCAAAACACACCCCTGAATGAATTTGCCAACACTACCACCAACGGAGAAAATGTATGGCTATGACATCTGCAATAATTTCTATGAACCAAGAAAGCAATTTAATGCAGGAGTTATAAAATTTTACATCACAAAATAGACTTTATACTGTACAAATGAAATAAGCCACTTTATTTAATTTACAAAGACAATCCATGTCACACACCAGTCCAAAGTTTTCATCCACCATTAAAAAGGCTAGTAGCTCATTTCAAACCCTAAATCTTCTAATGTTTACCTAACGACTGCATGTAACCAAACTATAGAAACTATCTGTTTTGATATTGTTCCTTCACAACATAGCTGCTTATGTCCATTTGTCTTCAGACTTACACAACCTTTTCTTTTGGACAGGAGCCTATGAGAGTATATTCCTGAGTCTATTTTGGCTTCTGTTAAAGGTTATAGTGTAGTTGTTCCATGATAGGATGATCATGGAAGATATATGTCTTACACATCTGCTTGAAAGGCTGAATGAACATGATCTACTGGGAAGCTGATCCTCAGCCATAATTCTACTGAAATAAACAGATTGCAGTTGAACTTTATGCTAGCAGAGGAATTTTAGTCTGCATTGCCTTCCTTTATCTTCCTAAAAGGATCACATGCAAACTTTGACTAGTTTTTAATGTAGAAATTAATAAGACAGAGAGGAATAGTGTTTGTATGGCTGGAGTTTGTAATTTAAGCTCTAAAACAGACTGTGAAGTCCAGAGATCTACAAACAATGCAGTCAGGGATGTATCAAAGAGGGGAGACTGTCAAAAGATATGAAAGAAGGAGTCATTTAATCACATCATGTAATGCAGCTGCATTACTACAAAGCTGGCAAAGTAGGTGGTAAAAAAATCTATATATAATAGAATATGAATTTACAGTTCCTTACCTCATGGCTTAAAGTACAGCCCCACAGCTACTGCTTCAGGGGATTGAAGAAAGAAATAGCTGTGCTACCTATGAAACATTGCCTTCTTTTTCTGAGCAGCCAGCTGGAATTGGCTGAAACATAGAATGTCACATCGAATCTCATACAGATGAGAGGTTTGCTTGCTTTCCAGTAGAGATAACAATCATGATGAGCCAGCAGAACTTCGCTGCAGCAATATGAAAGACTGAGAGCATGAACATTTACTAACTCTCAAAAAGAGGATGAGCCAGCTTGTTAAGAACACCACACCTCTGTAGGGCTACAAATGTATTCATTCTATATTCTTACTTTATAAAACAAGACTAAGAGCATGACCTCTTTCTTCTTATCTTTTGTGCACCCAATTCATAGCATGGGTCCTAACAACCACAGTTTCTAGAGAATATATTGTGCTGTTGTGCTGGCACCAGTTTTTTTTTACTCTCCAGCCCTGGAGAGCCTGAAAATTCCACCCCCCCCCCCCTTTTTTTTTTTTCTGAAACAGCTCACAAAATCCTCCACAGATGGAGGACAAGTTTGACGAATAGCAGCAGGAGAGGTAATATTTTATCAAGAAAATGATGAATGGTTCCAAGAAAGAAAGTAGGAAGCAGAAATCATCCCAGGCGTATGCGGAACCAGATAGTGATGCAATTGAAAATGGGACTGTATTATGGCCAGTGGTTTGATAATGAAAGGAAAGCTGTGAACCTCATTTGTGACAATGTGAAAAAAATAAAAAAGACAGAGCATGTTGATAATGAGCCTTGAATATTCTTTCTTTTCTTTGCTCCCCTATTTTGTCACCTTTGGTCTGCTTGGCATTCACCCAGATTAGAAGACTGACAGTCATTTCTCTTTAATAATCACTCTTGGAGACTCAAGAAGCACACGCTTTTCAGCTCTGTCAACAGGGAATCATTAACACTTAAAAATAAATATATATATGCTTAATTGTTTTTTACTGAAATAAACACTCTGGGTAACCCCTGCCGTTTAATGAACATGCACTGGGTTAACTACAAGGGCTGCTACCAGTGCCATCTTTGATTGCTTGCTAGTGGCAGATGAAAGCTTAAAACACACGTATTTTTTTGACAGTAAATATGATTTCACTTTTTTGCCTTCTACATCAACTCACCCTTACAAAGTAGGGCAGACCAGCAAAGGCTGTCAAAATAAGGCTAACAAGTAAGTGGAGTAGCAGCTCTCTACAGAGTTTGATTATTCTTCTGTGAAAGAGTCTGTAAACAAAACCTTTAGGCTTTTGTCTACTAAACAGTGCTTAGAAATTCTTTCAGCCTAGCATTTTTAATATGTGGGAACATGACTGCAGTAGTATTCAAGAGTGCTCAACATTTCTGAAAGGAAGACAATTTATTTTTGTAACTAAATGTGGTCTCAGAAACCAAAATGCAGACAAAAGATTACTTTTTTTTTATAGACTAGAAATTCTCTGTGTGCATGGATCCTCTGAGCTCCCTAAGACACATCTTTCCTTTGCTTGACTAAACATACCAAGATAATAACAGAGCAAAAATTATTTTGGAGTATCAATTAATATAAATTTTGTGTTTGGAAAGTAAAATTTAATTGAAAACATATATTCAGGTCCTATTTTTCACCTCTGTGCTTTGTGCTGTGATAAAAAGCCAGCTAGTCTGAGGCCCAATGCCCCTTCAACGAAAAATCAGTTCTTCGAGATGGCCAGAATCTTTGGAATGCACTATGTGCATTACAGGCCATGAAGACTCAAATCTCCTTCCCTTCTGGAAAAATATTTGGTCTAGGGCTGGGAGATGATTTTCTTCACCTGATTAATTCACCAGTTTCTGAACATGGCCAGGAACTGGGTGCAAATGTATGCATGCCTAAAAGCAGAAACTGATGGCATATTTTTATTGGAATTTCCCTCCTATACACCCAGGACATGTCCTTAAAATGAAATTAAACATTCCCTGAACCCTCCTTTGACATTGCAGCCATACCCAAATCTCACCACTAAGGTCTTTTAGCAGGCCATCTACATCAATTCTGTCATGTGGAGACAGTCTCTGGTTTGTGCAAAGTCCTGAACTAAGTTAGGGAAATGTTCAGGATGATGATGGTGGATCCAAACCCAGAAGAAGCCAAAGACCACTGACCATGTAAAAGAATAAAAGATTTGAGTTCCAGTGCCTGGAAACGTCCCTTGGCACAGTTAAAGTTGTTATTATGGATGTGGCCGTATGTGTCAAGGTGCTTTAGAGAGCAACTGAGCCTGGAGTTTGTCACTGCTAGCTTTGCCTAAATATCAGCCTTAGAGGTCTTAAAGGAAAACCAGTTGCCTAACAGCACTTCTCAAATGTGACTCCAAATGGCTGAGCAGTAGATATCAGTCCTACAGGTTTTTTGGATAAGTTTTTGTGAGAGGTTGCAAAAGTTATTGCCAGTGCGATTTTGATTTGCCTCCTACTATCATTTCACCTCTAACATTAATGACTATCTTTCAATAATCTTTTAAATACATATTTTTCCATATTTATCATATAGTTAAGTGCTAGATATGCAATTACAAAAAGCAAAGTATAATGAAATCTTTAAAAAAGTACTTACATTTGGATTCTTATAAGGGACAAGATTTTATAAGGTGGTTAGCTCTTCTTCAGTTCAGGCACTTGCTGAAAATTAGGGATTACTGCATCCTCCTACTGTTAGTCATCAATCTTTATACACATCACTAGTGTTACACCCACTTAGTAGGGACAGTTTTAAGTGTCTCTTATAAAATTGTAAATACCAGCCAAACAATTTTTGCAGACTACAAATGCTGGTGACAATGAGCCCCCTCCCTGCCTCAGCTGTTACTCCCAACCTTCTCAATGCTTCCAAAGTGCTTCTGGTTCCATGTGAGAGTAATTCTAAAGACAGACATCAAAGAAACTTACAACACAGGAAAGACTGGAGCAATACATGTGTGTTGCTTATGCCCATGGCAACACCGAAGTTTTAGCTGGCTTGCCACCTCCTACAAATGACTTCAGCTAGTATGACCAGACACAGATGACTACAATTCACACCCACATACATGTGCACATACACACACAAAGCTATCTGTTCACCATCACTGGAAAAGATGGAATTCTGGGATGAAACAAAACCAACAATACATATCTACATTAAGAAATCTCTTAGAAAGCAAAGACTAGTATCATAGATATCTTTTGGCATGAATAAGTTAAAAATAAAGTACACAGTTTTGAAATATTCTTTAGTTGTAATAATTTGAAAACTTTCTACCTATTTCCGTATTAAATGTGCAGGCAGAAAACACCTTGCATTTTCTTGAAAGTACCAGGATTTTTCTTCAAGATTTTTTCCATGTAAGTGTTGATGCAGCATGATTCAGTGTGATCTGAAGAAAAGCTCACGCTGTTAATTTCTAATTTGTATATTATGACCAGAGTTGCTTGGAAATAGCTTTTGATGGAAAGTGGAATTTTACAATTGAGTGATTTACTTAAATTTGATTTTTTATTGGAAAATTAAATGGACTCAAATTTTCTGCTTTCAACGTATTTTCAGAGCAATGTAAGAAAATTCAGACTGTACTTCATTATATAGTGGAATACTGAAATAGGGCTTAAAGATCTCATACTTTAAAACAGCAATTAGAGCAGATGACTACTAGATTTTTGTGAGGACATCAGGAGATCACAGTCAGAACAATAATATCAAGATGGAGGCTGAAGTCAAAACCGTCTCTTGGCAAAAAGAAGTAGACTGTGGGAGAGTCTAACAGACCCAGAAGAGCAGGTCTGCAACTTGAAGCGCTCCTTGATGCAACGCAACGTTCTGCACTCTCCTTTCTGGATGGGAAAATACCCAGGGGGAAAGAGACATTTTCAAGACTATCTTGTGGATAAAGCCGGTAGTTATTTCACCATTAATAAAATCAAAGTTTTGCAAAAGCTGCATCATGTTATTTGAATATTCTCTATGTTCTAATTCAGTTCTGGACAAAAACATTTTATTGGAAAAAGCAGAGGAGTGACATGAACACTAAGCATGTTGCTTTCTGCCCATCTCCTAGTACCATGTGCCTCTCAGGTACATTTCATATACAGTAGTTCTCATGTGCATTTGGGTATAGAGCGTATTGATTTTGAAAATCCCTTTCCTGAGTACCTTCTTAGACATCTAAACTGCCATCTGAGATGTCCTTTGTCTGGTCTTATTTTACTGCAACAGCACACGCCATGAACGAGAATCCTAGCTGAGCCTCCTTTGTATCATGCAGGCGTTTTAATCAGGTGCTTTGGAAAGGACTCCTCACTCTCTTATTCTGTATCTGCTTTGTGTTATTTAGACAGAGAGTTACAAAGTGAGATGTTCTACATTTCCAGTTTCCAGCTGCAATTATACAGAGATTCTTACTAACTCTAAGATCACACAACCTTTGTCTTAATTGGGTAAACAGGGTGTTTGGAGTATCACACAGCAGGACTAGGCTAATTAAATATTGTTCAGATTTCCCACTGGGGAGTTTATGCTACCATTGAACTATAAGCCATAGTGTTGCAGCTCAGAAACCATGTAATTAAGGTAGATACTCTGCAGAATGACTGCCCTTCCTTTCCTAAAGAAATATTGCAATCAACCTGCGGTGTTTTGCTGAGATGAACAAAATCAGACTGATCTGAGCTGTTTGAACAAAACTGCTGCAAATACAGATGTTTTTGAAGAAAAAAGTGAGCTTTTAACTTATTATGTCTTCAAGTGACACTCTTTTGAATAAGCATATTTGAAATTTTCATTTTGAGCTAAATTGCTGTCGGTGAGTGAATTTCATCCCTTCAGTTGTGCTTCTCTATGCATGTGCTAAGAAATCTCAATCTCACACTTGGGCTGGAGAACTCTAGGAAGATTCACAATGGGATTATTATGCAGGGGTAGTGTTATAGTTTTAGATTTTGTCAGGATTTTTCTTTCCTCTCCTGCTAACACGAACTTTGGGGGCTGACACTGCCTCCACCTAGCTAACTATCCGAAATTCCACCTTGATGGCTCTAAGGACAGTTCTTTTGTTTTTTGTTTGGGGAGTGTTTTTTTTTCTTCACTTCACTTCTTCAGCGGGGGCGGAAGAGACGGAGCCCGCGCACGGAGGTTTCTGCTCTTCTGCTGCGAGTTCCAGCTTCTTTCCCTGCTTTCCTGCTCCTAGCCCGTTGGGCCCAGGGCTCCACTGGGATATACAATCTAATCTTCACCGCTTTGGAGTTGCTGCCATTTTTCGCCCTGAGACACCAAGGCAACAGCGAGGGAGATCCCGGACTTTCTCTGCTCACCACCCTTCCCGCCCCGGGGCCAGAGCCGGCCGGCCGGAGAACAAAGGGACCAAGCTGCCTGCTACCGGCTGCCTGCGGGAGAGGAGCCGACTGCCCACCCCGTATCTCCACAGACTTATTGTTCAGAGGTTTTTGGTTATATAGTTGTTATCTGTTCTGTTCTGGTGGTTCACATATACATATATGCATATATAACTATATTTAGTAGTTAAGAACTGTTATCTCTCCTAAACTTTTTTTCAAATTAAAATTTTGTTCTAAATTTAAAAGAGACGTGATCACTTCTTGAGAAAGGCATTCCAAATTATTTCGGCTTACTCTAAACTAAGACAGGTAGACATATCTGTGCTGGATGTTCACACAGCAGGAGTGACAATGGCAGAGAGCAACTCACTCCTATGAGAATGGACACAGAAGACAACAAGGTCACCAAAGGTGAGACGAGACAATGACATTTCTAGTGATGTGTGGTTCTTCGTTGACTCACATACGTGCCTTCTCAGGTTTTCCTGGCCTTTATTACTTCAAATAGGATACATTAATGCACAGAAGAAGGATTGAGAATATCGTACTGAAGACGTTGATAAGAAATCCTCCTTTGCTGAGACCCTTAGGCTACAATTGAACTCTGAAACTCATAAGAGCATCCCAACTGTCAGGTATGTGAGCACCCTCCAGCTGAATGCTGTGTGCACACTGGCAGGGACTGGCATGCTCACCAGCCCATTCTGCTTCCCAGTTCTCTCCTTCTGTGTTCAAAATCACTGCTCCATGCTCAAACAAGTTCTCCAGATGACGTGACATGATGTTGCAGGTACACAATAGAAAGTATCTGTGGTGCAGTTTAGGTGTATCTTTGCAGACTGACTTGGTTCTTGGAGCCAGGCCACAGCTGACACTAAAAGTAGGATGCCATGGGCCTAAACTGGGATATAGACCTTCCTGACCCTTGAGTGGACAACATTTCGACAGTAAATCTGACTCAAAAGATATAATGATGAATGAAGGTGTTATCCCACCAATGTGAGGATGTCTATTCCACTCCTGGGCTGAATGTTACACATGGACAGTAGAAACAAATTTAACTTATCAACTAGAGTAATTCCCAAATAACGAGATATAAGATCTGAAAGAAAGGACTGGATTTATAGGTCTTTCCTTTGTCTTTGCATGTGGTTCTCTCCAGGGTCCTTTGATAGCTTTATCTTGGATCAGGCAGGTTGGAGAAAAGCAGGACATTTCACATTTAAGTTGTCACAGCTTGCTATAGCACTCAATGCTAAGTCATAGATGCCTAGTTCATAGCATGTGAATTCCTTGCAGTACTCATCAGAATTATTCTCATGTCACAAATAAGAAATTTTTGTTTGAATATATTGATAGTTGCTACTTTTTTCATTTTGGTAATAGAGAATAGAGATAGGGTGCATAACTACCTAAAATAGCTTCTTAGTTCCCACATTCAGATGCCTCCCAAAAGCAGATTGCCAGGAGACCTGAATGCACATTTTTCTCTCTTCTCCCAACCTAGTAACCTACTGGAAAGAACCCTGAGTGCATAGCTGGAGAGACAGCCATGGAGCACTACAAAAAATCCATGGGTCTGGAAGCTTTGCAGAGCAGGACTTCAGGTCATATCATATGGCATGAATCTGCTCTAGAGTTTAGATGCATCCTAGAGATGCTTCAACTCAGTTCTTAAGAGGACTTAGTCATGATGAGTCTCAGGTGACTCTTAAAATGTAAATAAAAAGCCAAAATTTCACAGTCCTTCTGAATGGTTATGGATCTGGGAGTAAGAGTCACTTGGACAACACAGTAGGCATGGAGATGCTTATGCTGTCCAATAGGACATACGGATGCCTCTAAGCACCTCTGTGTAGGCCAGGGTAGGTATTGGGGGCCAGGGTAGCATTAGCATTCACAGCTTGTGTTTTGGTGGCTAAATGTCCCTTTGGGAAGGAATTTCTATTCTGTGCTTTGTTTTAACACATGACCTGAAAGAAGTGAAATGTAGATGGCTAATGAGTTTTGGAAGTTGAGCTTAAATCCTTTACATGTTTCACAGGCAATGAGTGGCAGATGATGTTCTTGATTCTGTCTTCTGTGAATGCAGGGGAGCATCTTCACTGACCTGTAGACACTTTACCTTTGCTCAGTAAGGATGATGACCTAATGGGATGGCCAAGGGAATAGAGAACTGCTCTTCTGTAGTGCAGGACTGGCTACCTAGTCCTCACTTGCTCAGTGTTGCCATCTGTTTCTGGAGACTCCTAAACAGAAAAGGGGAAAAAAAGCAATAAAATAATTTGCCTGTAGCAACTTCAGAACTGTCAGTGATCAATCTTATGGCTGCAAGAGAAAAATCTGAAAAAGAAAACTCTTGCAGTAGTTGCTGACAAGAACAAAAGTCATTATACTACCCAATTCATGCGAAAAAATTGAACAATTTTAATGAAAGTGGATCTTTATCTGCACTTGAAGTAACCAGCACATGTTAAGTGAATGTTTAGTTGTAAATGATATATCTAAATCAAACTTTTGTTTTCATGCATTTTTAATAACCACTAAAAGTTCAAATCTTTAGAGACTTGCCTTTAGCCTAGCTGAGATATGGCTTTTCCCTCAAATATAAAGCTGCTTAAGAAATAATATCAGGTACAGACAATGGATGGCTAATCCACAGCCCAGAAGACTGATAGTACAGAGTGGATATGATTTTTTTTTTTTTTTTTGTAAAATCCTATTCACATGCTGATATGTAATTTCATTAATTATACTCCAGGACTGTGGACATTGTAAACTTTTCTTTTTCCTGAAAATATGGTAGTTTTTATTATGGTTATTGTTGTTGTTGATAATGTTTTTGTTTTCCTTAAAAATTTCCTGTTCTTCTTATTTACAGCAAACCTCAAGCGAGTCTAAATGGGAGACCACAAGCCAAATTATGATCTTGGTCCAGTGTAAGACTATTTGCCTCATGTTAATTTTGAGATAACTCTATGAGGGAATCTGAGCCAAACCCTCTTTTCTGTGATATCTATGGTTCACTGTAACCCCAAAGCACCTGGAAAAGTTGCTTTGCCTGGTGATTTCTTGTGCATTTAGAACTTCATAAAAACTGCTCTTTGCAAACCCAAGTCCAGCTAATTCATAGTCTGGTAGTTGAGGGAAGATGTTCCTCTGTATATTTTACTTTCAGGAGCCATCTGTCTGCCCTTGAATTAGTTTACTCTCTGAACCGTAACCTGTCTTATGTCTGGAGAACACCTGAAATGTCCTTCAGTTTTAGCAGTATCTTGAATCAAGTAGAGAGTTATTAATACACAGAACAGATGACAATATGTTTCTACCTATTTATTATATCTGGAGCATACCTCAACAATCCCTTGACATTTCCTGTTTTGCTGACTCAAAGTACTAACAGAGAGTAGAAAAAGAAATACAAGCCATTTGAGGTATTCTGAGACTACAGAGCCTTAAAAAAAGAATTTTATTCACCTTGGAAAAAATGTGGAATTTGTTGTCCACTGTTTCTGGAAACAGAGCTACAGTATGAAAAATAATGCCCTGCAGGGATGTAACATGTTCAGCAACAGGATCACAATTTTGTTAGTGAGAAATTAATATAAAATTTGTATTTTTTAAATTTTCACAGAATTTACAGAAATATTTTATAAGTTACTGCATTTTTAAATGCCATTCTGAGAATATGCCTCCACTTCCCAAGATCTTTTCCAATTGAATTTTTGAATATATTTTGAATTTTTGAGTATATTTCGAATTTTTTTTAACAGACAGGAAAAAAAAATCCAGTAATGATAAATACAGATGAACTCTGAAAAATACACTGAGTATATATAAGTAGAAACCATTTCTATGAAAGCCACAGTGAGGAGCAGAATAAGATGGGCGGGGAGCACTGACTGCTGATTAAAAAAGCAGTATGCAAAGAGACCAAAGGATGATTTTGCAATAAAAAAATCAGTATGCAGGCAGCTGTTATCAACACTGATCAAAATTAAATGCCAGGCTAAGTGGGATTTACAAGGCACTTGGCACTGGTTTAATTTACTTTCTGCTGCAGTGGACAGGACTTTTGCTGGTGAGGTTAGTTGAAGCCATGCTTCTGAAAACACCACCCTGAAGTCACCTCTACCTGTCCTACTCCTTGATCCTGGAAAACACCTACATCATCCTTACAACAAAAACTTCAGAATAGAAAGTGTTCCTGTCCTGTGTGGCCTTGCAGCAGCAACTGTGCTGATACAAGATTGGAATATTTTTAGAACTGGGCCTCACAGCTCCTGCAGCAGAGATGTTTAACTTTGCTTCAACTAAACCTTGTGAGCAGAGTCCTTCGGGCTGAAACTCTGGACAGGAACAGTTGTTTCCCTTTGACAGCATGAAATGCGTGCAGCTAAGCTGAAGCTGCGAATCAAGTTTCATTTTCTCTTTGCTCTGCCCCCCTAAACTAGTTCTGACCTGAGCCCATCCCCTCAGGGTGCCAGGCAACCTCTGCTTTCTCCTCGCACCTGTGATGGTCTCTGGCAAAGCTTGCTGCTTCCCAGTTACACCTGGTGTCCTAGCTGAAGGGAGAAGAGGAGGGGCTGTGGAGGGAGGCAAGCTAGCAGAGCTGTGGGCATGTTTACAACCTTATAACCTTTGGGTTTTTTTGGTGGGAACAGGCACTATTAGGATTTTGACCTTTCCGCCAAGCGTTCCTCTCCCAAACCGAGAGCGACCAGACTGCTCGCTTCATTCCATCCCCAAGTGAAATTACCAGTGTGTGTAGTTACCAACCAGCACACCCCTCAGTGTGGGAAAAGAACAGGGAATACCAGGGATGGGGACTCACGAGAAGCAGAAGCACTGAGGGAAATCCTTGATCATGCCACTGTACACTGTAGAAGGACTTGATTGAAATGCATGTCAGCTGCATGGGGTGGCCAGGGTGTACCTGGACACCTCAAACAATTGTGGCGACAGACATACTGTTTCCTAGATTGCAGGAGCTCTCTGAAGCAGAACGTCATCCAGCCTTTCTCCCCACACTACAACACCAGCCATTCAGCTCTAGACGATCTCATGAACGTCAGTGTTAATTTCCCTCAGAGCAGGATTATGCCACCACGATGCAAACAGGCATTCAGCTCCCTGCTCCAGAACAGACAGATGTGGTGAGGGTGAGGACTCTTTTCCTCTGAAACAATAGGAAGGAAGAGTCTGATGTTTTTCACTCCCTGCTTGGGTTTAAGAATGGCAGAAAGCCAAGCAATAGCGCATGGTGTGCACACCTATGCAAACTGCAGGCAAGGGATGTAATTTTCTAATCTTCAGAGCAGCCCTTCACACGAGCCTGGGGGAGCACAGCCCAGCAGCTGGTAACTGTGTTTTCTCAAATACTCACCGCCACAAAACCACGCAGTTTACATTTAAGCTCAAACTCACAAGAAATGGTGCTAATACAGAGCTTTCCATTTTTACTATTTTTTTTTTTTTTTAAAAAGCAGATTTACACACATTTTGATTCTGGTAACATGAATTCTTTTTTTCTCACCTGCATGTCTGAAACTGTGGTTAGCAGCAGCGTGATTTCTCATTCAATACTTCTCTCTTGGTGTTTCCTTTTACCATCTGTATAATGAATTAGTACTTTTCCCCTCCATTTTCTAAGAGAAGAAAGCATCCTTAAGAAGAGGTTACAATTAAAAAAACCCCCAACCATCCTTTTTCCTACTCCCAAAATCTAATAGAGAAAATTTATTCTGTTTCAGTGCAACAGGTCACTACTGTTCTGATGTTACTAGGCATGTTCATGATGTTGCATAAAATTAGAGATAATTACTAATTCTAACCTTAAGAAGAGACAGTTATAAAATTGTCACAGATTTATAATACAGGGTAGATCGTGGAAAAATAATTTAAAATTTGTTCAATTTCCCCTTGAGTGAAAACCAAAAAATGGCATGATTTAAATGTATGACTGATTCATTTTTGGAAAATAAGCATGTCTTGTCCACAGGGTTGCCATGACTTTCGTGCTGCTGTAGGATCCTGGATGCAGGCTGTTCAAAATGTGACCCACACAGTATAAAGATTTAAGGCAAAAGAATAACTGCATCAAGGAATTAATTGTGCTGTTACAGAATACATGCGTTATGCTTAAAACTCAGGTTTCTTAAGGTTAATGCATTAAAGATCAGAGCTGGGCAAAAAAGAGAATCAGTTGGGAAGTATCAAATGTAGTAAGTTACCAGTGCTGAAAATAACAAATTGATTCTGACTTGTGCAAGTAGGTCACACCATATGCCTTTCTATTCTAATGTTTCAGTGAACTGCTTGAGTAAATAAATTAATTGCATCATCATGAGGAAACGCACACGGAATTTGCTTTACCGCGAGGCAGAGTGTAACTCGGTAGGTGACCCAAATGGATGAGCAACAGAGCTGTGGGGAGCTTCAGCAGAGTTCTTGGAAAGCCACTGTATTTGCTGCAACAGTAATTAGACAAGAGCTGGCAAGAGCTGATAGTGGTGTATTTTTAAATAAAACTTGGTATTTGTTAAAATGCTTTGGATGATGGTTGATCCTTTTTGCTCAGTATTCTTCATTGTTCCAACAGCCCTGAAAGAAGAGTTGAGAGAACTCTGAAAAAGTTCCCATAGCAACAGCAAGGAGATGGGACTATCTTTCTCCCAGCCTTGGGTGAACAGCAATGACACACAATCGTGGCAGATGTTCCTTCCTGTGCCGAGCAGCCCTACATTGGTTTTGCAATTTCACACAGAAGGCCAATATTTTTATTGGTCCCGAAAATAAAGAACTGCCTTTTCTGTTAAAAGTATAGCATTATCTTCCGTCTTAGGAAGGCTAAGTACCTCTTTTTATCCTCAGGAACAAGAATGACGGAACAACAGCCTGCATGCATGCACATCCTAGACAGCAAATAGGGCCAGCAATGAGGTTTGATGACCACCTCCTCACAGAAACTCCCTCAAATCCATGCGTAGCCAGGTGGGGTTCCACCTGCCCACTAGCCTCAGTTTTGCTCCTGCCATTGAAATATTCCCAGAGGGTTTCTGTCTCGGCAAGGACTCAGGAGAATCCCACAGCCCTCTCATCACTGCTGCAGTTAACAGTGTGTGACTTCCCCATGCACTCGAGGTGGGTGGGCTTTTATACAGAAACAGGGATGATGGCACAGGCTATGTGGTGAAGGGAAATGGCCCACTTGGATCTCCCTAGTTTAAGATGAGCCTACCTAATCTTTCATAGTTGCCCTCAGGAAAGTGGTGGCTAACTACAGACCTTCAAAAGTCATCAGAACAGCCCTGAGGCAGCGCATTTCTCTGGCTATCATGAACGTTTTAGGTACAACAGGCTTTTATGCAGGAGTGCAGAAACACTTCATAACACAGACATGTTGTGAACAGCAAAAACACAGGGAACCAGCAACCATACCTAACGGAAGTGTTTCAGAATACTGGCCTCTATTATTTCAGGATCTTCCAGCACATGCAAGCAAACTTCCCCCTTTTCGGAGGAAAATTTACTGAAAAATACCAATGTGCATGTTACAATTTATGTAACCTCTATGCACTTCATCTATAATGCATCTATAGAGGTGTCTTCAGCACTCTAACACAATGAAATATTTTCTGCTTTGTTTTCTCTGTTATCCTAAGATTTCATTGATTTAATAAAATTTTAATTAACTAAGCATAGTTTCATCTTGATTATCAGTTTTTGCATTCTTCCCTCATCTGATACTTGCAACCAATTCCTTTTATCAAAAGGACTTTTTTGTTGGGGGTTACCAGCACTTCAACACTGTGCCCACAAACCCCAGTATGACTTCTTGCACAAGCAAATGCAGGAAATCCCTGGTCCCAGCGTGAGCACGGCACATTCCACTTACTAGACTGGTGTATACTTGCCTATTTTGACTACGGGCTGTAACTGTGCCTACACAAAGCCTTGCCCACACAGGCTGGGTTTTTTCCACCACGCTAACCGGTACAACTGGTAGATCAGGCCCGGACCCAAGTGCAAAGGCGAAGGCACAGTAAGGAGAGAGGCTATGCTCTGGTTTCCCTTTCACCAGCACTCCCCCTGTTGGCGGGCATCAAAAGCTGGCGGTGTCGCTTGGAACCACCTCACAATGCCGAAATGTTTCCTTAGTGTGGTTTTGGGACCTTGTCTGGAATTTCTTACCAACAAGGAAAAAGGAATAAGGAGTTAGATGAAAAACTGACTGGAAGAAACCCAGCGACTTTCTGCCTTCAGAAACCATATTTTTTTGAAAAACATCCTTTCCTATAAAATTCTAAAAATTAAACATGATAAATTCTTTGTGGATTTTCTTTTTTAAATTTTTTTTTTCTTTAAAAAGCTCTGAAGAATTGCCAGGCATGTGAAAGGTTTTATTCCAAGAGTCTCATTTCTCAATGAAGGTGTTGGCTTGCCAGTTTACACAGCTGAAATTTGAACAGCGCAGGACCAACAAAAATGTGCTTACAGAGAAGCCATTCAAAGAAGGTTCCAGCACCTACAACTCCCAGGCAGCTATCGATAAAGAAATATTCTTTATACAGAGTTAGGGAAAGCTTTGCTCTCACATACAGCAGTGCTTCATTAGTAAACAGAACCACGGTGGTGCACTTGGCAGAAAAAACACAGCGGGTCCATATTTTCTTCTTAATTGTAAATGTTGACGTTATAGATTAGAAATCATTTAAAAGGGAAGAAGTCAATGTATGGGCTGACAAATTTCAGGGAAGCTCACAAGGGTTAAACCAGGCTGCAGAGCTGCTCTACTCCTCCTTCTTGTACTTCTGCATCCTTTACCAAGGGTGCCCCGGGGAGCTTCAGCACCCCCCCCCCCCCCCC
>VWZG01001695.1:226509-265339 GCA_013396735.1 Grallaria varia
CCCCAAAACAATGCAGCATGCCCGCAGCTCCCGTAAAGTCAGCCTGCGCAATCCCGAGGGAGGTTGAAATTCCCATAAAAGGATCATTTCAAATCCCCGGGATAAGTTTATTTGGCATGCTATTCAAGCAGTAGGAGCCTCGCAATTGTTTTCCTTGACCTTTTAACCTGCTTTTCTTATCCCAACAGAGGTCAGAGGACAAGAACCCGGCTCCCCTCCCCCTGCCCGGCCCCTCAGCACACCGAGGCTCCAAGGAAAGGGAATATTTAGCAGCCAGAAACAGATGTCTGCAATGCGAGGGCTGGGGGCGGGAGGGGAAAGGAAGTGTAGGGAAGGTGATTTGAAACTGGTATTTATTTAATTGATCATTAAGCCTGGAGAGAAAAATCGACGCAAGTGTTCCTGCCGGCAAAGAAAGTAATGGGGATTAGGGCACTTGGTGTATCGATAGAACAGTATTTTTTCCTCCACTAGTTCCAGTGGATCAAACCTTAACAATGCCTTGAGAGATCCCACCTGGCTGGGGCTGCTCTCCGGGAGGATGAACAGGGACATGCCTCTGTGAGGGGGTTTCGTCACATCTGCGTTCCCCTACAGAAGCCAGCGGCTATCCTGCGCCCTGATGGCACTTTGAAGTCCCTCATTTTCAGCTCTCCAGGGAGCTGCAGAGGAGGAGGAGGAGGAGGAGGAGGAGAAGGAGGAAGGCTGTCTGAGGAGGGGGCAGTGCCGGCAGGGTGAGGGGCGGCTGTCCCTGCCTGCCCACCCCCAGGGTTTTACTGTGGCGGCCGTGACTGCCCTCTCAGGGTGCGGCCGAGCCCTGCGCTGCCCCCGGGCGGGCACTGCCCCTCTCGTCGGTGCCCGCGAGGGGCGCCGCCGACCCCGCCACAAAGCGCGGGTTCCCTTGGCCGGCGCCACGGGACCCTGGGGCGGACCCCATTCCTCACCCCCCGTCCCTCATTCCCCATCCCTCACCCTTCCTCCCTCAGCCCCCATCCCTCATTCCCCATCCCTCATTCCCCATTCCTCACCCCCCGTCCCTCATTCCCCATCCCTCACCCTTCCTCCCTCAGCCGTCATCCCTTATCTCCCATCCCTCACCCCTCAGGGGTCCGAGGGTGCCTATGCAGCTCGGAGGGTCCCCCTGCCCTTGCCCGGGAAGGCGCGGCCACCTCCGCCGGCTCACTGTCACCTCAGCCATCGTCCCGGTGTCCCGGCGACCCCCGCACCCCGCGGGCTGGTCTTGCAGCAGTAAAAGGTCTGTGTGGGATTTGGTCTCGTCGGCACCAAAGGGGCTGCTCGGCCCAGGGGCTCCCGCACAGCCCAGGCTCTTCTCCAGCCTGGAAAGGGTTGTTTCTGTACTGGAGCATCACTGTAAATCACAGTCGTGGGATCAGTTAGGGTTGAAAAGACCTCTGGGATCACCGAGTCCAACCTATGATGGAACACTACCATGCCGTGTCCAGTCTTTCCTTAAATGCCTTCAGGGATGGTGACCCTGGCCACCTCCCTGTGCAGCCCATTCCAATGTCTAATCACCCTTTCTGTGAAGAATTTCCTCCTAATGTCCAACCTAAACCTCCCCCAGCTTAGTTTAAGACTGTGTCTTCTCATCCTGTTGCAAATATCATCCTTTGGTTCCAACCCAAACCAAAGCAGAAGTGTGTGTTTCTGTATCCATCAGCTCTTTCTGCTCCCTAATGACTTACAGCCTACACTGTGGGTGCCGCCAAAGTCATCCACATGGTATGTTCTGGAGCAAAGAAAGCCCTGCATTCAATGGCTCTTGTTAAGAGTATTCCCTTGTACATTCTCAAGCAGAGGAAGGGAGTGAGGGAAGGGCAGGTGCTCTAAAAGCCTTGTTTTAAGGTGTGGAGGCCTTAAACCCACAAATGCTGCTCCAGCCCAGGCGGTGATGGTCTGTAGCTACTGCCCTTGTGCACTGATAACAAAGATCCCCTACAGGACAGTTTTACCTGGGTTATTTTGCAGATTTTAGGAAGTGGGAGCTTGGAAGCATTTGGACAAGGTGAATTTCCATCCCTCCTTCACCAGGTCATGGCAAGGACTGTAGCTTGTTGCCCTCTGAGGTGACTCCTGGTGCAGAGCTGTGGAACAACAAACTAAAGCCTACCATCCCTGTGATGGTTGAACTCTGGGGTACCAAGATCTGTGAACCCCTCCTCAGCTTGCCTGCACCACAATCTTCCACGTCAGCCCAGAAGGATCTGGCAGAAGATGCAGTATGCTGAGCTGCCCATTCATGGGACCTTCTGGAAGTGATGCAGTTGCAGCCTCCTCTGCAACCTCAGTTAAAACAACGAAAAAAGGGATTCCAATTCTTTGTGATACCAGTGCATTCCCTCTTGTTTTTCCTGAAATGTTCCAGAATGTCCACCAACCTAAAAATTAAAAAAAAAAAAAGAAAAATGAGAGGAAAAAGCCCAAGCCTGTCAAATGCTGTCTAGAGTGAACAGACTCAGGGAGGTCTCTCTGGGGATCCTGGGTCAGAACAGCCAAGTCAGCGATAGTGTGAGGCTGCACTGTGAGCAAGCGCTGTGAAACTCATTCCAAGGGTAAAAGGCAGACTGATGTGAGGGATGTGGGGGGGATGTACATGGGGATGTAAAATTAGGATACATGCAGAGAGCCAGTTTCAATGCTGATTTAGTCTAATGCCAATCCAGTAATCTCAGAAAATTGCACTGATTAATACAAGAAGTGACTGGGATCCTGGAATGATGAGAACAGGATTTCAGCAAAAGCAAGTAAGGAGTTCAGTGTTTGTGTAAACTGATGTTTACTTAATTCAACAGATGTGTCCATAATAGCATAGGATCAGTTCGGCCTGTGATAAGTTCCCAGTGTGATTTAAAAGGTTTTGGAATTAACCTTGAGTGTCAAAGCAGCACCAGTGGAAAAACATTAGCATCTACCCCTTTTCTTAGTAATTTGAACTTGCTATGCAGGTTAAACCCTAACTCTCATCACAGCTGAGTTTGGCCAGTTCACTTTCATTGGACTGTTTTAACACATGTCAAGAGTCTAAACAGAATCCAAGTGTATTCACTCTGTCTTGCAAGAACATAAGGAAAAGCAAAAGTTCTTTGTGTGCCTGAGAAAACTGAAATGACTACGGTGAATCTAGCATTTACATTATACATTCTGATAAACCATCTTTTGTGGAAATAATTATTAAAACATATTTTTATTTTTATAGTTTTTTTGATTTCTTTTGCTGCTGAAGGTATGTTGCCCAGTCTGTTGTCTGAAAGAAACCCATGACAAAATGGGCAAACTGACAGGAAAATAAGACCTAATGATGGAGAAAATCCAAATGGAAAGCCTGTTGCAATTTGACAAGGATCCACCAGAATTACTGGACACATTACAAACACCACTAAGGCTTGCAATCTCAACCAAAGTAATAGAGTACTTGGGGTTTTTTTTAAAGAGCTGTTGAAAATTCATTGTATAGCTAAACAAAATGCAATTATTCCATCCTGCATTGTTTGGGATTTTATTATTCAGTTTGCCTTACTAATGCATATGCAGTCATGTTTATCTAAGCTAGAATATCAATAAGCTCCAGCTTTTGCCCAGGATTTTTTTCTGAGCAGTCACTGTGTAATGGAATGAAGTGGGGCAGCCAGAACCACAGGGTCCCAGGCGTTCTCTTCCTGTTCAAGTTAAATAAAGTGCTCTCAGTAGGCTGTCAGGAAAACTAAAAAGAAAAATATGCAACTGCACTAGTCACAGTTACAGATGAAATTGTGTTTGTATGCATATGTATGTGAGCATATACTGGCATAAGCATCAGCATGTTTAGTTCTGTAAAGAACTTTCCTGCTACACTGTAACAGGCTAGTGCTTCACATATGGTGCTGGATGTTCCCTGGTGGCAGAAAACAGAAGCCTTCCCAGTAGTTGATCATTGCTTTTCAAAATATGTCAATTACTAATCCTTTTAAATGAGAAATGTTTTTGTCATAGGGGAAGTACACGTTCCCTTAGATTTGCTGGGTTTGGGACCGTAAAATCCATAGTGCGCTTGGTGGATGTTTATTCCAAGAGAAGGCAAGAAATGTAATTACTGTTTTCCCTTTGGGTTTTGCTGTTGATGAAGTGAGAATCCATAAATAGTTTACGATCCCATTTACTCTGTAATGTTTGAGGTAGTTACAGTGGGATATGCTGAATCATCCGATCCTTTGGCTACCTTGCCATCTTCCTTTTTCTAAATAGCTCCTTGTTTTTAAAGCTGTCCTAGTTGATCTCTCCCTTTTTACCCTTGTTCGTCATGAGAGAGGTGTGGATTTTATGTCACGCCAGGGACTGTATTGCCACTCATCCACTTGTATGGACACTGAAGCAGAGTATGGAAAAGTTGGGGCGTAGCCGGCTCTTGGTGTGGACACCAGATAATGTGCAGTGGTGCCTGACTTCTCTCTGTGTACTGAAGGTTCACATACAGAAGTTTAAACTAATATTTCTTTCTGTTTACAACTCAAGCCCTGCTTGTTTTCAACAAGCATTCCTCATTTCTGCTTTTCAAAGCCATAAGGATTGTTGACCTACTTTTCAGGTGGGAGAGAGTTACAGACGCAGCAAGCTGGTTTGCAACATGCTGTAAAATCATTTCCCTCCACAAGTATAAACACTTATTTATTTACATTTAAATGTGACTGGCCTTCTGAATCTGAGTACCTCCTTTGATTCCTCAGACGCTGATTTTTAAAGTCAGTGGTCACAGATTTAGGGGAATGCAGCATTTGCTTCTTTAAAACAGACCTCCAGCATGTCTGTTTTTTCCTGCCTACGGGAAAGCAAATTTTTTTTGTTGTTTCTCTAGACTTGTATTGTGAGGGGTTCAGACAAGGGCTTGGATATATATGTGACCCTTCAGCCCTCAGGCCAAGATGATTTTAACTGTAGTGCATTTATGAGACCTGTGGGTGTGATGGAGGAGCAAGTTTTCAGAATCAATTAAATGACGGTGTGGTGTGCTGGAAAGGGAGGCAGAGATCTGAACGGAGTCATGGCTGATACAGTTTGGAAAGGTCTCTGCTGCAGAGGATCAGCAGCCTGTCATTCCCTGCCTCCCACTTCAGTTTCACCCCATCCGTAGAGAAGTCAGAGTCTGGAACACAGAAGCTTCTTTCTCAGATTTCCCTCTGACATCCAGTACTGAATGTACCTTCTGTGTCTGAGCTGAAAATTTCATCACCTTTTTCATTCTTCTGATTTCACTCTCCCTGTTTCATTCCTTACATAAAGCAGAAAACAGCGTCAAGGAAAAGCAGCCAGAAGGTCCCTCAGTCTAGAGGGGGGCTGGGATGTTATTAAAGACAATTACTCTGGGAGACTGTGTAGCTATGCAATAGCAAAGCCAAAGAAGGAGCCCTGGGGAATTACATCAGCTTTTTTTCTTTTTTTTTTTTCCCCTTCCCTTTCCTAAGGGGAAAAATCTTGAATAGGGTTATGAGCTGTCTAACTAATCAGCACTGCCCCAGTTCACAGCAAAGCATGCAGAATGAACCAAGAGCAGAGCACACACAGCTTCTGCAACAAGCTGTTTTCAAAAACCAAGGCACATAATTTCCTGTGAAGCCCTGAAGAATGGAAAGGATAATATGAAATGCAGGCTTTTTCCTGTTAATCCTCTCCGTGTATACGCTGCTTCACCTTCAATCTCCCTTTGTCTCCTTGCTGTCATTCATGACTCAGCACCGCCTTTGATAAAACCCCTGTGTCTGCCTGGAACACGCTGCCAGCCTCCCACTCCCCGTGCAGGGCTGCGGGTCGGATTCCTTTGTCTGTCCACCACAACCTGACTCATCTCTTCTGGGACACTGGCCTTTGCCACTCACTTCCTGACAGAGCAAAATATCAGACTGGGTCAAAAAAAAACCCCACCAACCAAAACACCATCCCTCAAGGACGCGGATGCTGAAGGATTACTCAGCTGACTGCAGCGCCGGCTCCGCGCAGGTTTCACCCGCACCAGGAGCGGGTACCCCCGGCCGCGTCCCCGGGGCCCTTCCCCTCCGCCGCTGTGCGCTGGCAGCGCCCACTGCCAGGACTTTCTTACGCTGCCACATCACTGGGAGCGCTGTCTCCGCAGGGCAGACATTTTGCCTCGCGTTGCCATTATCCAGCACCACCCCCACCCGTGACAATAAGGAAGGATGTAAGCGGTCGCCAGCCTAATAGTTCTGACATGCAGGCAAAATGAAGGAGCTCAGAGTGGAGCTGGCAAGCAGGAAACTCCAGAAACAAATTGATCTGGCAAGGAGTTTTCATTACGCTTCAGGGAACAGGTTGATCCGACAAAAATAGAAGTTGGCAAGTAGATTACCCCTTGGAAACCGGCACACCAGGGTGGTGCGGTGAGGTGCGGGGCGGTGTCTGAGCCCGCTCCAGGAGCTGCCGTTGGCTAGCTGGGGAGAAATGAGGAGATGGAGCTCTTTTGGGAGCAGAGGTTTTGTCATTTGTGTGTTTCCTAAAGCACCGTGCAGGCTTGTGGCTTTGTCCCGCGGCTCCTGTCGCAGTCAGGGGGCTCTGCCAGTGCGCATCATCCTTCACTTTCTGCCACTTGCTCCGCTCTCACTCGAGGCAGTCATGGTGTGGGTGTGCTTCCCTTGCTCTGTCTCCCAGGCTTCTGCTCCCTCTCAGCGTCCTTCCTCAGTGTGGCCAGGGAGGACGAGAAGCCCGGGAGGAGATTTTGCCCTAACTGCCCAATTGTGGTACCATGTGTATTTATGCTTGCAAAGCATCCAAATGCTTAATGCTGGGAGAGAAGATGCATGTTTCTAACATGATATATCAGCCTCTAGTGTTGCTCGTGGGGACACCAGGCCTCCAGAATGGTTAGAAGGTTTTTACTGTGCACAAAAATATTTTGCCATCAGTATTAAACATGCAAATCATTCATCCTCTCTCTTAAAAAAAAAAAAACATCCCCTTACACGTCTAGCAATTAAAAATAATTCCCCTGCCTCCACCTGTGAATGTTTCTAAAAAGTAGCCTGTTCTTTCTATAATTTTTCCTATCAGCTCTCTCTAGTGTTTTGTGTTTTTTTTCAATGATTCATCTTTCAGCTACTTATTTTACCTTTATATGGTCTCCCTATATATCTGAGCTTTTTCTTAATGAGTAGTATTCTCCATACCCTGTGTTGTTGCTTGGTAAGAATAATAACTTCTTACTATTTTGTAGCAGTTTAGGTATGGAGGGTTTAAAAAAAAAATTACCCATTATGTTTTTTTTTCCCACAGAATAAATATCATAACTAAATGATTTAGCTAAATTGTATAAATAGAATTAATCTAGGTCTCAGAAGTTGATCAGAAATCCTTGGATATACTGTGGGAAAGATGCTAAATACTTATGTCATGGCACACTGCAGACGTTTTCCTGCATATCTAAAGATAGAAAAATAGGAAAGAAAAGAAATACAGAAATATTGCCTTGTTTGTCTTTTATTATGATCATAATGATGTTTCTCTGTTAACATTAATGTACTATAATAAAAATTAGAGCACATCACAGTCAACATGTTGCTGCAGGTCCCCTATTCATAGTTTGTGAAGGATACCCTGTGAGCTCTTATACTTTCCTGCTAGGATAAGGATGTGCTTTTCCAGAAGAATAAGCATTCATAAGGATGACAGAAGAGTAGTATAGTAGTTCAAAGGCTATGTCTAAAAGGTTTTGTAATTTTTGCATTTTCTCCTTTTCTTACTGTCTTTCTGACGATTTCATGGTTTCCTGCTAGCAATCAATCTGTTGCACTTTTAAATTAAGGTAATGAATAAATCCTGCAGTAGTTATGAAACCACTACAAGGGAAAGGTTTAGTTTTGATTTTTTTATGTTATAAAACTGTTTGGAAAATATATGGATAAATTGCCTAATAGATAATAATGATAGGCTGTTCTAAGGATAAACATAAGCATGCTATCCTAGCAGGAATGCTTCACAAATGTGCTTCAGTTGTGCGCACTGCAAGCAAGGAGTGGTCCAGGTCAATGACATCTGGATACTTTTGTGTTATAACTACTAAGTAATCCAGTCATGGTTCTGAAAACTTCAAACTGTTTTTGCCCAAACCACAGTTTCTCTAGAATGTCTCATGAATTTGGGATTGATGAATCTAAATAGCTTTGCATGTTTTGGGTGAAAATATGCCATGTTTTAATTTTGTTTAAAAATGCCATGTTACTCATGGTCTTAGACTTTAGTTAAAATCAAGCTGAATTATTTCTAACAGTGAATTTATTATATTTAAAGGTTTGTCATAGAGAATTTTCTAGGTCTAGAGATTATTAATGTATTACATGCCACAGTTTAACTCAAAGTTTATTAGGCAATCTGCGGAAACAGATCGTGTTAACGTAAATAATTGTTGATTCAACATCAGCTTTGATAGGTAACTAAAGAACAATTATGTACTTGCAATCTGTCAAGTCTCAAGGTAGGTTAAAGTTACATATCTTCTGATAAGGCCATATGCCTTATGAACTTATGAGTATAAATTACTATGAGCTATGAGGGCTGCATTATGGTTTGGAGTTGGAAAGACATTGCAAAAGCCTGATGGAAAGACTTATATTTTATAAGATAGCTTTGTCTTATCTTCCATTATTTTTAAAGCCAATGTGATGTATCACTGAATCCAAAAAAAAAAAAAAAGGAACTCTCCATTTTCTGTATCTTCCTTCCATTTGTTCTTCCTTTTCCCCTTCCCATTTCACTTTCCTGTCTCCAATTTCTGTTTTTCTTCACCAAAATTGAACAAAGCTGCTTTTTATGTAAAAAGGAGACTATCCTTTTTCCTCCCTGACCTAAATCAAGATGAGTATAAGATTGTCTAAGTCAGTTTCTGTCATACAATCTAGTCTGAGTAGACAGAGGGTGAATAGATGAGGAGAAGGAGCAGAGTCAAGCTATTCCTGCAGTGAACTCCAGTATCAGAGAACTGAGTGAAATGGAGACTCTTTCCATTCTTAAACCACCTTTCCTAAGGAAAAAAACCAAAGCATGTGAGATTTTAACAACTATGCATGTTTTAAAATTATTGACTTAGACTGTTTTCTGTATTCCACTTGTTCATTATCCAGATCTTTCTGAGATTAAAAGGAAGAGTTTTCTAGCTCTGTTGTCTCTTCTGGAGATTTTTACAGCCTGTTCTTTGCAATATCACTGTCATTTTCACATCGTTAGGGAAAACATTCCAGTTTCCTTTGCCCCAAAATTTTAAAGATATATTTTTCAAAAGAATGATTTTGTGTTCAGTCATGGGGGAAAAAGAGCCTGAAATGTTATACTTTCATGAAAATGTGAAGAAAAGATTTTTTTGTTTTTCATTTTTGTTCTCCTGAAGTTTCTCAGGCAAATGTCATTGTGTGATTACTGCTACTAACAAAGAATTGAACCAGTATGAAAAGAATAAGGCATGAGGGGAGGGAAGGAAAAGGAGGTGGTTGATTAAGAATGTGAAAACTTTATTTACACACACAGAGGAACAATCAGCAGCTTTGAGAAAAGAATGCAGAAAATAGCACGTACACACACACACACACACACACACACACACACACACACACACACACACACATTTTTTACATTTCCGTATGCATAATGGCACTTTGAAAGAATGAATCCATTGGGTAATTTTTCTCCACACAGGATCTGTTATCCTTGTAAAGAGGCAGCATTTTGAATGACGCTGTTTTTTCTTCTTATGTTTAGTACTCATGAGATGAAGCTGACAGAAGAGGATTTTTTTTTCCTGTAGTCATCCAGCACTCAGCATGATGCAAGGTTGATTTTGAGGGAAGACACAGCAGTTGCCTTGTTTTCTGCAAAGCGTCGACAGCTCAGGCACAAGATTGGCTAAACATGGTTTCGCTGACAGATCTCAGGACAAGTCCACAAAGGGGAGACATAAGTGAACAGGGGTAGAAGTAGAGCAACACTTTGTGCTGCTCTTGTGCTGTCAGGAGCAGGTCAGCCTTCATTGACCCATTGCTGCCTCTTGATCATCGTGGCCACAGATTTGGAGGTTGATCCAAATGGTGGTGGCTCTGGTGGCCTCTGTCATATTTAGTGCACATCAGCTTCCCCACAGGTCTTAGAGGTGCTGTGGGCTAAAGTGGAGTCCTCCAGGGGTAGGTTCCTGTTAGGCACTTTGTTCTGCAAGTCAGGTGGTGGCTGGCAATTGGCAGAAAAGGCAGTGGTACTGTGAATTATAGTAAATGGATTTTTTAACATTGGATCACTGGGCTTAGGAAAGAAAGCCGAATGCTGGGCAATGATCATCTATATAACAACATGTTAAAATCATTAATAAGAGATGTTGAAGATAAGGATTATGTCTGTGTGCTTTTGTTGGTTGGTCGATTGGTGTTTTGCTTGTTTTCTGAAGAAACTTTGTGGTTTTGCCACTGTTGACGTTGCTTTGTCACTGGTGGTGGTAGGGTGGCTGATGTAGACTGATACAGGCTTTTTGGCTTGTTAGTCACTACAGTAGTCCACTCTGCCAGTATGTCTGTCCCAGCAGCTACAACTACTAGGAACAAGTATAGGAACAGACACTATTTAATGCCAGTGGATCAACATTTACAGCCTGCATATTAAATGCAAGCTCAAGGAAAAAGATAATTGAGAATAAGAGCTGAAACTCCTCGTAAGTATTTGTGTGTGTGCTTATGTGGCTGCATGCATTTGTAGAGGGGTATCCACCTGCCAGACAGGTTCTTTCTTCCTCCCCTTTGTGTCAGGAATTTGTGGGAGACTGAGATGATTGTTCATTGAATTCAAAAGGAAGTCTTTTGGAAAGATGCTTCCTCAACCTGCTTTGGACCCTTTTGAAATCAGGAGGGTCAGGCCTGAGCAGGCCCATGAGCTGGACTTTTGGAAGTTTCTGCTAGGAACCAAGAATGTGTGTGCACGTGCATGCCCATACTCCATTGGAGCTCTGTTCCTGAATATGGGATTTCTCATCAGAGGCAGGTTCCTCTCTGTTCTGTCTGTCTAGCTGCTTTTACCTTGATTTGCAGTGAGGGCTGGAAGACCTATACACGTGTAGCGAGGTGCAGTGTAGGGCACACTGTTCTCTGTAGTGATGCACTCGGAATTTCATTGAGTGTCCATGTGAGGCTGTGCTAGACAGGCACCTTTGGTTGTTACTTGCCTGTGAAAGGATCTTGGGGTAAGTCCAAGGGAGCCCATGAGCTGTGCTCCCTGTTGCAGGACCCTCTTTCAGGATGTTGAAGGGATGTGATTCCTTTGTGTCAGTACCTTGCTAGGCATGTAGTAATCCCAGGGCACATTGGGATGTTATTTTTTGATGACTGAGTGTGACAGGTTTTTCTTTCCCTCAGTCCTTGTGAGGAATGAGATCAAAAGCCTCTCACTGGGCTGCTCTGGATGCATTTCATCCCTGGTTTTCTACTCTCCAGTAAGAGAGTGTTTATTTAAGGCAAGTGAAGCTGGAAAAATCCATTACAGTTAAATTTATCTGTATTCATGTTGCTGCTTTAGATATTGTCAAATATACAACATATTTAGCAATTGCTGCAGCAGTATGCAGCATTAGGAAGTGTGAGGTTAAAATAAAATGAGTTAATATTTGCCTTTGTTTAAAAATTCAGTGTTGCTATTTGGATGCAGCTGGAGTTGCATTCTTCAGAGGGAATATAACGTTTTATTTTAAAATGCTTTCTACACAGTATTTTAAGTTCTCTCTATTGATTTAACTAGAATGGTAAAAAATAATATAATGCTGTGTTAGACCCAGCAAGTAATCTTTATTTTGAAATTCATTATATTGTGGTGAAGGCACATGGTGCTGTAGTGGTATATAGCAGAAGAAAATCTGTGTCATGAAAAATATGTTATGAAAGGTGGATGCTAAGAATACCAAACATTTTCTGCTGCAATTCCTGTCATGACAAAACATCTCTTTTACTGATGAAGTTGGACAAATATTTAAAACTGAAACATCTTCCATGGAAAGATGCAGATTCAGTGGCATGAAAATAGTCTATGGACTTGCGAGACTTTGTTAAATTTCATGTTGTAGAAATTCCAACACATGCCAAAATAATCTGAATACTTTGCATCCACTTTCAAAATTAAATGTTCAGTTTTTTATTTAAAATGGATTTCTTGCCTAGAACTCTGCTTTTAGTAAAAGAAAAACATTCAAAATTGAAATGATGTGTTCAACAGTGACAAGATTTTCAGTTCAGTGACAACTGCTTTTTCTGTCCTTGTTCCCTTCTCCTCCCCCAGCGAATTTGCCATCAGCTAAAAATATCCATCATATTTGGAGGTCTGTGTCTGCTACTCTACTTCACAGATCTTTCCCTTTGCACTGTCACTTCCACAGCTCCCACGCTTCTCAAACACTGATTTTCAAAATTTTCATGATTGCCAGTCATCTGTCTTACCTCCATCACACAGAGGAACCTTTACTCTATAACTTATCAAGTGACAGAGTTGGAGAACACTCTGTTGGAGAAACTCTTTTCCATCAGGTTAGATTTTTCTCTGTGTCCTCAAGGCTTTGAATTTTAGATCCTGCCCACTGTGAACTGTGGTGTTTCTTGGCAAATTTCACCATGTTTCATAATAACAGCAAAGCTGGGATGGTGCCTCCAGAATGTCAGAGGTTTCTTTACAGTCAGTGTTTCAAACACAGGAAACTTACTTCATAGTGCAAGGACTATTTTCCTTCTCCTTTCCATCCCCCAATCTGGGACTTGCAGAGGGCTGTTTTAGAGATGGTGGGCAATGTCAGAGGACAGAGGTGCCATAGTCCTCCTGCTCTCCCTTTCTATGCAGCACATATAAATATTGCAGCTAAATGGCTGCTGCAGCTTTCCTACATGGCTCTGCCACTGAGCAGAACCATTTTGCAACCAAAAGCAGTTTAAGCAGTGCAGGGGTCAGAGGCATCCGCAAATCTGCAGTATGTTGGTGAAGGACCTGTCACTGTCTGCCGCTGGTGTTATTTCAATGTCCATATCTTGTGTTGGTAGGATGCCCTGATTGAACAGTGCATTGTACCTAAGCAGAATGGCCTCAGTTGACCTCTAATTGCTTTAGATTGGAGGGGAGACAATGAAAAACATGCAGGAAAGGGTTTCTTTGTACATGCATTAAACTCCACAAAAGGTGATTCATTACAGCTTCATGATGTGAAAGACCCAGGACCTGCTCACTGTAAAGCAATGTTCATTCACTAATTTCAGCAGGAAAATGTGTGTTTTCACCTGTCTAGAATTTAATCACTAGCAGAGACTTGAATTGGCAGTCAAGATCCCAAACCTCACCCTAAAGAGAGAACAAATTTCAATTCAAATGTTCAAGAGGAGTTGATAAAACATTGTGTAAGGGCTAATATGCAGCGGGAGGACAGACTGGCTCAGGATGGGGAGACAGCTGTAGTTTGTTCACTCCTGTGTGATGTAGTTCTGACATGGGGCCATTCCCTGAACTGGAAAATTGGCTTTTTACATTGACACAAGCCAAGTTACAACAGCTTTTTCCTCTCAGACCTGTCTTCTATGCCGGGAACCAAGAAACAGCTGTGTCAGTCCTGCTGTGCTTGGAAGTTTCTTCAGAAAAAGGGTATTTTGAAGCTGCCCTTGCTGCCTGGGCACACTGAAGCTTCCTTGTCAGCCCAGAGGGCCCAGTCCATGGGAGCTCCCATTGCAGGCATACCACATGTGCCCTGTCCCCACAGTCAGCTCTGGCATCCATCTCAAAGCCCGAGGTGCTGTGGAGACCTGTGTGATCCATCTCTGAGCTGTCTGGGAGCACTGCACAGCCCCTAAAACATGTGGCTGTCTTTAATCCTGGGAAAAATTTTAGCCCACCTGCTGGTGCACATACCAGCCCAACTTTGTCCCGTCCCTATCCCCAGGGAGCTGCTTAGTGCTGGGACTGGGGCAGTCCCAGTGCTCCCGACTGCCCTGCTTCTGGCTGGGGTGGGATAGGCCTTGATTGCCAGCCATGCCATCATCCCCCTTGGAGACCTGTGGCAGGGACTGATAGCCCCAGGGGCTGGTGTGGGGTCCTGGACGCTGGGCAGGGTGAGGTGAGCCCTGGGGGATGGTGATGCCCCCAGGGACATGACAGAAAGCAGGCAGGCGGGCAGATGCGGTTGTACCCTGTATGTGATTTAGTGATAGGCTTAGAGTAGCAGACAGCAAATAGCACATCTCAGAAGGCTTTTAATATATTATGTCTTATTTAGTCATTTTAGTTAAATCATTTATTTATGTGGACAGAAGTTTGGCCCTTTAACTGTAATGTGTAGGTCTAGTACATGATCCACTCTGTGGAGTATCTGACTCCACAGGCAGAGCTGTTTATATTCCAGGATTTTGTAGGTTTCTCTAAGCTGTTTCTGACATATCTTTGTTAGATGGATCATGCATTTTATTTCTCATTCCTAACAGCGAAATACAAACCTCACACTTAGGCATTTCCCACAAAGCAAAACCCCTCTGCAACTTAGAAGTGTTGAACGCTGATTTACTGTTCATGTGTGAACACACAAATTCCCCAGAAATCTGTTGTTTGGAACGCAGGGCACACAGCTTGCCTCTGCAGCTGTGTGGCGTGAGGATGAGGTCATCCCTGCCACAGAGCCAGCTCTGTCTGCAGGCCTGCTGCTGGAGGAAGCCCCAGACAGCCTGCAGTCTGGAAGAGGCAGGAAAAGCGTGCATGGAGGGTCGAAGACGGCATTTTTTGTTATGATAGAATTCTTGCAAATGCAAGCCATGGGATTTGTACCATGATCTTCCCCAGCAGTGACACATCCAAAGCACTTCCTCACCTGCCTGAAGAGAGAGTGAGCAAGCAGTACACTCCTCCGTAAGAAAGAGACAAAAACTGATCAAAGCAAATTGTTCCAGTGTGTATGTTAGGAAAATGCATATGAAAATGCAAATAGAAATACACTGTCATTACTCTCACTCTGTAATGAACTATCCAGTCTGCTTCTAGAAACAGAATGTGACATTTTCTAGAGTGGTACTCAAGGAAGATTCACAAGACTCTCCTGCAAGACCTAGGCTGAAGTCTGAGACTTTGCAAACTTTGCATCATTTGACACAAAGCAATATGTCAATATATGAACATACAGACGTTAATGTCTTAGTGTAAAAATGTTAACACATTTAACATTTTGTGCAATTTTATGCAGCCTTTTTGCATGTTATATTCATACAATTATGATAAGCATTTTTATCTGTCCATAAGCTTTGGGAACAAGATCACTGAACTGTGACTTGGTGAATTTTTGAACTCTCTTTAGGCAGAATATGATGAATAATTAATAAATAATAAAATACTTTTATGATGCTAGTGCTACTGGCAGTCTGGGAAACTTCAGTTTCTTGGTCATGCCAGCTGAAAAGAGATTAGAGATTTTCCTCTCTGTCTCTCTCATTTAATTTTTAAGCCAAAACCACCATAAAATTACCTGCAAAGCTGAAAAAAATACTCTCTATTGAGTCCAAAAAACCCCCCAAACCAACAGCAAGTAAAAAAATTAGTAATATGCTTGACTGAAAATGAAAAAAATCAATAAGTGAGAAAACCTACTAAAATAGTAAAGGAAAAACTGAGGAAAAAAAGATATCCCAAAGAATCTGCCAGAGTGTCAAGTCATATCACAGGAAGCACAGTGGATGAGGTGGGCATTAAGAAAGGATTTTGTGCCTTGTTAATAAAATGGCATCTAAATTGTGCTGCAAAACCCCTCCCCTATTCCTCCCCTGTTCATCTGGGAGAAGAAAAGTAATTTAAACAAATGAGAAGATTTATATGGGACTTCTGACCTCAGACAGAGTTAAAGGAGGCTGTGCTAATTAGAGATAAAATTGATATGTCACATTTAACACAGTAACTATAAAGGCTGGGATTCTGTGGAATACAGTATTTCCAGGATATCATGGTTCCCAGGACTTCACATTTAAATAATCACTGAAGAATAAAATATCATCAGTCATGAATGATGTTTTGTCCAGTAATGCAATTGGCGGAAAATCCATGGTTTTGTGGAAATATATTGATCTTTGCGAAAAGTTTTGGTGGTTTTTTTGTTTGTTTGGTTGGTTGGTTGGTTGGGTTTTTTTTTCAAGATGGAGAGCTGATCATAACGAGACCAACTGGAATAGCTGATAGCTTGAAGGCTGTAGCACTTATACGAAGACTTATATGAAGTCTTATGTTTCTTGACTTCACATTATTTTGGTACATTATTGTGCCTTTCTTCTGTACAAAAAATTATAGGCTTCCTTTTCTTCATATGGTGGAAAGAAAATGCTTTCTTACACCATTATTTTACATGAAACTCATTTTTGCAGTGGTCCACTTATTACTTCTTAATTACACATTTTGGCAAACCAGATCCTATTTGTTATCTCATTAAAATATTGAAACCATTTTGTTATAAGGAAAAAATTCCACAAATAAATGTTACACTTTTACAGTCAAACATTTTTCTTTGAACTATTGGCTCCCATGTTTTTCTTCACATTAATACAGGAGTTTGCTTCTTGAAGAAGTGGGAGTCTGCAGAGCTGGGAAGAGTAAGAAAATTTAATTTAGATCCCAGCTCTGTGTACATTAGGCTTTATTCTGATGCAGGGAAGGCAGAAAACATCTGATCCATCATTAATCTGACAGGACAAATTTATTTCTTTTTAAAAAAAGGCATTCAAACCAAAGTTAACAAATATGAACTTTGACTTTAGCAAAGCCTGTGACATTTTCTCCCATAGCATCCTCCTAGATAAACTGATGAAAGAACTGACTGGGTGACCCAGAAGGCAGGTACTACTGTCAGGCCAAAAGGGTAGAGATAGTGCTAGGAAGTACTAGGATAGTATTGGTGTAGTGTACCACAGGAACTATTGTTAATGTCTCTGTTAGTGACCTGCATGGTGAGAACTGGTTTGCAGATGATTCCAAAATGGGGAGAGTGTCTGGTACACTGAGATGCCATTCAGAGACATTTTGTCAGTCTGGAAAAATGGTCTGAGAGGAACAGAATGAAGTTGCACAAAGCCAAGTGGAAAATCCTCTGTCTGGGATGGAGTAATACCACGCACTTGTACTTGCGTGGAACTGACTGGCTGAGAGCAGCTTTGCAAAATATTACCTGCTGGATTCAAGTTCATTTGAACTAGAACTGGACAAGTTCACTTTTCACTTGGGCTGAAGGAGCTTAGCCAACCAGTCAAGTGATTTTTTTACCCTCTATTCAGCAGTTTTGAAACTGCCCTTTTTGGGCTTGCCAGTACAAGAAAGAGACTGGCGTACTGGAGTGAGTCCAGTGAAGGGTGCCCAGGTGGGCAGGGGACTGGATCAGTCATGTAACTGGCTCTGGTTGGAGCAGGGGCTTGGATCAGGTGGCCTCCAACCTGTGTGAGTCTACAGTTCTGTCTTGCAGAGTTAAACCTCTTTGTGTCATATCTGTGCAAACTCTTAAACTGGATTTTCTGTTCCATGGCCTCATGTTCTTTAGCTGTGCTGCTATGTCTGTTTGTCCAGAGTTTTAGAAGAAGTGGCAAACTTATGCATTTGTGCACATCAGCTCTGCCGTTTGCATAGGCTGGAGAATTTATTGCAATGTGAATAATGTGCTGCCTTTCATTTCTGAGCCAAGGACCAAATATGCATGAAGATGTAAATGCACATTTCCTGAGTGGTGAAAAATATGTAACTGGGATTAAAGGGAGTGCAGAAAGACTTATCAACACTTTCTTCCAGACAAGCTAAGAAAAATACTTAAAAATGACAAGGAAAATCTGGATATTATAGTTTTTTCTGTTGTAATATTTTAGTTACAGTGTGGTATCTTAGAAGTTTTTATGGATTTTTGAAAATGTTATATTGGTTATATTGAATATGAATGTGGTGTATGACATACTCAACCTGTTCATACATGGTTGTATATTTGCAGGTTTTTTTTTTTCCAATTTTGTTGCTTTGTTTTGCTTCAGGAGGATGAAGGGAACATCTGCATTGTCTTTGCTATATGCTGACTTAAGAACACTTTTCCCTATCTGGTGGATGTATTCTCTGAGTGCTTATGGTAGTTGATTTCAATAATAAGAAAATTCAATTTTCTTTTTTCATCTCATGTATTTGGCTGTCATTGTTTTACAAGATGTTTCTTCTTGTTTCCTCCTGTTTGTGCAGTATTGGACTTGCCCTCTGGAAGGGGCAGTATGCCAGAGATTGCTAATGATTAATAGGTAGATTTACCAACACAAATCAGCCAGATATGCATTCAATACATCTTAGAGCTACTTATAATATAGATCAACAAAAATCCTGTTTTACACATCATTCTTTCTTATTTTAATAATTCTGTCAATAGAGAAGAAAAGGGAGCTCCATCTTATTTAAACATCACCCAAAAATGTAGGTTTTTGTAACAGAGGTTTAGAATCAAGACATGGACCTGGATTTTGAATTCCAGACCTATGGTGGTTTATTCCATGATGAGCCTACATGCACTGTTAGGAAACAATTTAGGAAAATAGGCCCTTTTTCATTTTTCTGAGACTGAAAACTTCACAGTATTGAAACATTCCTGAAGGATACTTACATCCTAAGAAGGCTAATAATATTTATTTTCACAGGAAAAATTTATTGTGAGTATTCAAGTTCAAGATTTTTAATTATTAGCTCACTGGATTATTGCTCACTGAATCTTTCTTTTTTTGGTATAGAAAAATTCAGAATTACTGAGGGGAAAAGGAGTATTACATGAAATATCATGATGGAATTCCTTGAAATGTTTTGATGACTGCTTGAGTTATTTTTAGAAGCAATCCGAGAATCATCTGGTTTGAAAAAGCTTCCCCCTGAGCTAAGCAGTCCATGTTCCTGTGCTGTGGCAGAGCTGGATTGTTCTGTGTAATGCAGAAAAGAAGGGCTGACACTTGCCAGTGAGTTTCCTGTGATTATCCCAGTGGTGTGGAGCTGTGGTCACTGTGTATGCTGTCATAGGAAAAGCCTTTGTGTGTAACCATGTAACAACGTGCTGTGTGGTTAGCAAAGATGAGTCTGTTCACTCTTGACCCATTAAATTACACAGTCTTAGTTCTTCATAAAGACCCACTTCCATAAGCCTGACTACTAGTGTACAGATTTCATGGAGAAAGTAGTCTCATTGCTTTCTGACTCTACAGCAGATTTGCCTAAGTACTCATTTGATTTTCATCATGCTCCTAAATGAGTGGGAATGAATTACTGTGAGAAGAGGAAGAGTGCAAAAATCTATTTTTGGTCCTAAGGAAATGAATTAATTTAATCTGATATGATTCCTTCTGACAAGCACATACTAGCTACCATTTCGCGTCACCTTATCAAAGCATAAAGATGTTTATAAATGGGAAGAATCATTAACAATTTGCCAGCTGGCTAGCTAGGCTGCTTTAACTGTTGAAGCTCCATTTTTTGATGTGTTTCTATTATGTACATTAAAAAAGGTATATTGATATTAACAATAATAAACAGCTAATAATTTTAGCTTATTTAAGCATGACAAGATGTGCAGAACTGTTATGCGTGAGAATATGGCTAAGATGGTGTTCTGCTGCTAAATAGAAGTGCTTCCTATAGGAAACAAAAAGAAAGGTACCTTGAAATGTTTGCCATTTATCCACTCACATGGAAGTAGTTCCTAGACCAAGGAACAGTTAAAAAAGTCTTAGGAGGCATGACCTATTTTCTAAATCATGAGCCGGTTTTAATCTGCATGGATGCCACCACCCTGATCAGCTCTTACCTGCCAAGTAGGTAAAGGTTTTGCTGGCCTGGCAGCTTATTTTGTGCAGAAATTTGAGCTACAGCAGTTTACCTCACACACTGTTCAGGGTTCATTACAATGCTTCTGTCTTACCTAGGGCTTCTCACACAAGTTTGTACAAGACCCATTTGGCCTCCAATGTGGCAAATCTGCTGGAACGACATCAGTGGTTATTTCCTAGTAATCTGTTGGAAGTGTACCGAGGAAGGGGAAATGTTTATTGCAAGCAGAGCTCAAGTAAGGAACTGTTTTGGGAGATAATCAGACGTGGAGAACTGACTTCAGAATAAGTGTGCAGAGAGACTGATTAATCTTGTGACACTGGAGAGCATTAAATTGCTCTATGAATTAATGGTTTCTTGGAGCTGGGGCTGTTTATTGCTTTGGAAAAAACCAATCTCTTTCAACAGCAGGAGAGTTTCGAGTCCTAACACCTTTTTTTTAGCCTGTGTTGGATTGTTTGTTTTTAACTTAGACTGTTTCTGTCTGAACTGAATCCTCTGGAAATTGAGTTATGAGGTTGCTTTGTACCTTGGAGATTTTGTTTTGAGAAGGAATTTACCTTGTAACAAGGAAATGTGTGGGGAGACAGGGAAACACAATGAAATCATAAGTGTTCTTTTGATGGATTAAGTAATGAATTTACTTTAAGGAACCACACAATAAGATAATCTTGGGATAGACAAAATCTTAACTTACTTTTTTAAACTGAGTGTGCTTTGATTTGATTGATTTTGGATGAATGCCCCTTTGCTGGAGACTTTCATATTGTTTAGACTTGGCTTTCAAAACCGATTTGGGAAGGTTTTTTTCCTCAGAGTATAGCAAATACATTATGTATATATTTGGGCTAACTTCTTTCCCTGCATTTATCTTCTCTTTTCAGCTGTTGATTTTTCAGCCTTCAGAATGGCATTAGGAGACCTCTATGTGAATGTGTTTGTGTGCCTGTATGTGGGGATCTATATTTGTCATTCTTACAAAGCAAACATAATTTGTGATTAGGGATTCATGGAAATCAGTACTGTAATTTCTGTGTTGCCCTGCGGTAAACCAGGTTATTTCTTTTTCTGCCACAATGTCCTCAAAGTTTCATACCATTTTTGAGTTTAGAAGAAGCAATTTCCATTGTACTTGTCCATGCTTTATTTAGTTTCATTTTTGAATATGTTCTCATCTCAATATGTTGATACAGGACTTGCAGTGCCAGTTCTTGTCTTGCTCAGTGCAGTTCATTGATTCATAAGAATAGAGAGGAGAAATGGGCATAGCTAAAGACAGATGGGAAACAACAGATCCCCCGTGCAGCATTAGGTGGATTAATGGTCAATTCAGTGTAAGATCCAGACTTTGGAAGACACTAAACCTGAATGAATTAGAAAAAAAGAAAAAGTGCTTCCTTTCAGCCCTGATAAGACAAAGCCTTTTGGTGTCATCCTGTTGGTTGTTTTATAGACAATTTATGAACTGAAATCAGGTGAGGATACCCAAGTAGCCTGTAATGAAGGCAGAGGTGTGAGGAACCGTGAGGGAATGGAGAAGACTGGGAGGTCAGAACAAAACTGGGGAGGAGTTGAAGGACAATTTTGGCTGTTGGCCTAGTGCCCAGTTATTGCAAGTATTAGATAGTGTGTTATGAATGAGACAGGGAACCAAAGAAAGCTAAAAATTGCTATTTTGTCAGGGCAATTTAATGTCATCATGTAGATCTGATTTTTAATGTGTTCAGGATATTATGCTGAACATGTTTGTTGAACCTGGTTTCATTCTGTGATAGGTCTGTGTGGTACATGTCTTCAGGAAGACTATCGATACCATCCAGTTTGAAGTTTTGTATAAGTGATTTCTTGAAATTTGGTCTTGAAGAGACTGAGTAGGCTGGAAAAGCCTTACTGCAGGGTTCTCAAAGTTCCATCACAAATATGGATCCAATGAGGTCTTGCCAGAGTTTGTCATGACTATGTTCTTTTAAAAAGAAATTCATTAATAACATGGAGGATGGAACAATTCACATATTTAAATGTGTAAACTTCTTAGGTTAAATTATAAGTTTAGAGGAAAGTCATATTTCAAACCATGTCTGAAAATGAGGAAAGATGGCTCAAATCATTGCAATGGGATTTGGTACAATGCTCTACTTAGGAGGATGAAATTAAATCACAGATACACAGCGGGGAGTAACTGATATGACAGCCAAATCACAACACATTTGAACAAATTCAGAGTACCTTACAGAGTCTGGAGAAGAGCTTAGCTGCCACAAAATGGGTTGTACCCAGCTGTGAGTGTCCTGTGGAGAAATGTTCTTGCCATGCAAGTTCTCATGCTCCTGCAAGCAAGAAGACAGAGTTTAGAAATGCAGCAGAAAAGTTTAGAAATTAAGGTATGTTAGGCGTAGCAGGAGAGGTCTATGGAGACTGCAGCTCCCTGTGGTTAGAAATATCCTTTCCATGCAAACATGATGATTGCATCCTTTCCAGCTGTTTCTAAATGCCAAGGTGCTCTTTGCTAACCCCAGTGACTGGAAGAAAAAGGGACGCTTTCTTGCTGCGGCCTTCACATCACACAGTTCATTGCAGTGGGGGGCAGCTTTATGAGCAGCTTCACGAGCAGCTTCTTTACCTCCATATAACCAGACCAATGTGTATGCCTCCAGGTTCATGTCTGGTCTCTGGGAAGAGGAAGGAAAGGCAGAGTGGTTGTCATGAGAACAGTGAATTGAGCTTTTTCTTTGCTGCTCTTTTCCTTGGGATTACAGGAGGATCATCGGTGAAAGCATGATGGGGAGAACTATAGAACACTGTGGAAGGGATTGCCATTTATTTCCAAATGGCAACATGGGCAACTGTGTATATGGACATGAATTGCAAACAAGATGGATTTTCCTGGTTGGCTTTATGTAACTTACAAGTCTCAGACAGAGTACCAAGCTATGGCTTAATGCCTGGGATACTCATCTAATAATTTTCTTTCTGGAGTGGTCCTTTCCCAGTAAGCTGGACAAATGCTATTAGACATGTTCTATGGGGTATATGTTGGGGTACAGATCTATCTATGAAACTGGGTGAATTGTTGAGCAACTAAAGAGTCATCTCTGTATCACTAAAAAACCCTAAAAGACTTAATTTAAAATTAGGTCAGAGTATGCCTACAAGAATTTCAGTGACAGCAGTTTAGACAGAGAAAATGGTAGGATTTGCTTGCAGGCTTATGGTCAAAATTTACACTTTCCTGGAACTCTCCAAAAGTAAAAATCAAATGTATGTACACACTTGGAAATATATGTCACATAGATGACTGAATACCTCTTTGGCTGACTTGTCCTAAATGAGACAATTTAGTCAGGGAAAAAAAGAAAAGACAGAAGTTTTTCTTTGTGTGTGGATATTATTTAGAGAGCTGTTTCTTCCCAGTGGAGTTATAAACAAAAAAAATAGAGGTAAAGGGTTCTTTTACTATTTCTCATAACTGCAGAAGCAGAAGAATTTCTATATTTAGCAAGAGAGAGTTATCTTGACTGGAGTTCAGCTGTTGCCTTCACCCATCTAAACTTGCAGTTCCCTTTTTTGTTCACTCTGTATGTAGGGTTTTACGAGAGAGCATTCTCTCACATTTCTCCTAACACCCTCCTGCACACAGACTTTCACAGACTGTCTGACTTACTGGTATAGCACTAGACGAGAATGGGGCTTAACATTAACACTGACATTGTGTTATCTTCAAAATGTGATCTTTCTATCTTCCACTTGAGATATTAATAAACTTCAAAAGCTACTTTCAATCTGAAATAAAAAGCTCCAGGGATATCCTTAACTGTGTCGACACTGCTGCTGCATCTTGATGATAATCTTATCATGCAAAGGTGAGAAAAAAAGGCTGATCTATAAAACACGTGTGACACAAGCCACTGTAATTTCAAATTACAGATGTCTAGGTATTGACCCATGGATCATTTCAATTACTTGTATCTGTAGATATGCATGATCCACCACTAGCCTACCACAATTTGGTTCAGTGGATTGGCAAGCTCAGAAAAATGTTTCCTTTAAACTGTTGACATGCCATCTGATAAGTAAATGCTTAAATGATGTCATGTTGTTTTGCTGCGATGTGATAGAAAGTAACAGTATGAACCATGTATGCAACAGAAAAAGACACAAGGTCATTTTCTGTGATACCGTTACGCCCTCAGCAGGAGGTGCTGGTGCAACAGAGTTGGGTCATTAATACTGGAGTTCATCCATCAACAGTCTTAATGGAAAAAGGGGACAGGCATTGAAGGCAACTAATTGGCAGAATTTGTGCTCCTAAATTTCTGTGAGGCAGTGGATTAATTTAGTAGAAGGAAGAACTACTCTGTGTTTAAATAATTAAACGCATTTTGGGAAATAAGTAGTCCTTTGTCCTAGTTATAGTGGCTGGGACCAGTCTATCACTGTGTGAATGTAACTGGAACTGTGTATTCCATACCCTCTCTGCCATTTATCATGAACTGTTAACGATGCATTGTTTGCAGCAGCTGCCCAGGACACACCTGTCACCTCAGGCTATGAACTGGGTGCATGAGAAAACAGAGATAAGAGGGTTCCCTGTCTTCACACCAATGATTCAGGTGTGATAACTCCCCTCCAGGAGTCATTAACATCTTCACACCCCACCTGAAGGGTCGTGTCTGCTAATGGGCCATCAAGTAGACCAAAATATCCTGTGACTCACTGAGTAAATTTCCCATTGTGAAACGCCTCACCCTGGGGGAGGTACTGGGTGTTCCTATCTGAACTCAAGCATATATAAGCTTGGGGTTTGGGGACTTGGGCCACTCCCTCACTTGTCAGATTGAGAGCAGGATTGGCACCTCAACAGGACTGCAACTACCACTCTCAACCAGACTGCGACCACCAACCTTCTAGAAGGAAAACAGGTTTTCCTTTTCTTTTTTGCTTTGGACTTAGGGAGACTACGTGGTGCTCAGCACAGGGGCTGGTGAGCACCATACTGTTTGTGCCCTAGGGAGCTGGGTTGTACAACTGGGTTTTGAGGGCTGAAACCAATTTTCCTTTGTATCAGTGTATCTATTGTAATCTTGTTATTAAATTGTAGTTCTGACTTCTAAACTCTTTTGAGTTGGATTCGTTTCTCCTGTTGGTTTAATTTTAAACCAGCACATTGTTTTTGGGAAATTGTGATAGTTTTTGTCTTAATGCATGTGTGGTGCAAATGTGATGGGATGAAAATGTAAATGAGGAGAAAGTTGTCAATTCTCTTTCAAAATTTTATTTGAGTTTTGTACCTGCTTGAAAAGAAGTTCAGACTTTTTCATTCATTTTCCAATAGCCTGTGCAAAGACATGATGTAGGGATAAAAGTCCCCTCACATCAGCCATTGTAGTTAAAGGTTTAGGCTGGTGGTGTCAATGGTTTATCTTTAAATGCTGATAAAATTCCAGTGTCCATTCCTATCAGAGTTAACCCCTATTACATATAACAATTTTCCCTAATTAAGTAAATGTCTGACATACGTTCAATGTGCTTTATAATGGCAGAAAAGACCTAGTCAGTGGCAATAGAAAAGATAGTACAGGCTTGGCTTCAGAGATGTGGGGAAAAAACCCACCTTGCACAGCATCAATGAGAAGTACAGAACAAAGTGATATATAGACAGAACAACAGTTATACACATATATATAAATATACCTGCTCTGCTTTTATACGTTTGTATATTGCAACCCTTATGCCTTCCTCCTTTCAGTTCAGCTGAGCCAGTTGCTGAACTGGGGCTGTTTCCAAGTGCAGACAGGACTGAGGAAAGCATTTATTGACTAAAATACTCCATTCTGGACTCCTGGGACATATAAGCATTTCAAAACCATTCATAGTAACAGAGCCCAATCCTATGCTGCAGGGCAAATGACTCTGCATCAAATGGCCAGCACAAAGCAGCCAGCCATGGCACATCCTATTACCTTCAACTGCTCCTCCCCCATGCGGTTTGTGGAAGGAAGTGTGGTCCAACAATTTTTTATGCAAAATCCAACTGTGTAAAATTTGGCATATCTGTATCTTGAGTTACATTAGATACTCCTTAGCCATGGTAAAAGATTTGGTAAAAAAGATACAATTTCAGCTCAGAAAAGTGTCTAAAAACACCTCAGGTACTTGTTTAGATTTCCTATTGAGTTGCCCACCCCTAAAACAGAGGTTTTTAGGAAATCCTGGTAAAGTCTTAATTGTAATCATAAACAAATGGCTCTCTACAATGCCGACCTCTTTCTCTAGAGCTCTCCTAGATGTTAATGGGAAAGCTAGAGATCTATATTAGGCACTATGACAGCAGGAAGAAATCTGGCAGTCTTACAGTGTCATTTGGTGGAAAATACATTGAAGCTGCTTCTGGAATAAATTTACATTAGATCAAAGAGGAATTAAATAGAGACGAAAGCACAGATTTGCTTGCAATGATGTGGATGAGGATGGCAATTGCACAGAATGTTTAGTTGCATGTCTCCCTTCTGTTATTGTGCTTCTGAGTGATCAGCAGATGTCAGTGGTGATGGGTGACATGAAGGCTGTCTCTGTTCTTCGGATCAGAAAATTGTCACAGCATTTCTATTCTTCAGTGGCTTGGGAGAGAGACAGCTAAATGCCAGAAGTTTCACTGTAAATGACCACACATCGTCAGCTAAAACATGTAGTTGCGTAGCCAATGTGCTGGAAGATTAGTGCCTTATAATCAGATCTGCCTGTACTAACATTGTTCCCAGAACATTTTAGCAGGCTACATATTAATATACATATACACACACATACACACATGTGCACACATATATGTAGATTTGTGTTCATATATTAATGCCCGAGTACTGGTTTGGTGGTGAAACATTAAGACTGTGTGTGTGTGTCTCATAGCACATATCAGTACTGTTCACTAGCTTCTCCTTCTGCTGTGTTAGGTCCTCTGAAATTCTACTGACTGGCACAATCATGGTGACCTCTACCTAGGAGTAGATAAAAAAGATTTACTTCTAGGATCAAAAAAGATAAAATTGCTGTCTGAACAAATAATTGTTTGTTTCCAGATAAAAAAGTGATGTATTCCATAACACAGTTGATTAAAGCAAATGTGGAAGTACCTGGGGAACACTCAAGCACCCTTTTGTATTAGGGAATAAAACCTCCCAATAAAAGCAGTTAAAAACTGAGCAAACATAAAGACTATGTCAAAAAAAGGGGCAAACATAAATATGAATGTGCTTTCCCGAAATCACAGAGAGCCAAATAACCAGAGGCTTCATGTCAGAGGGATGTGAGTGAAAAAGCCATCTTTGCAAACAAATGGAAGCTTTTCAAACCAACCCTGTTCCAGATACATAACCACTCTGCTGTTTGTATGAAATGGAAGGAAACACCTAAATTAGGGCTGGTGTCAAATTCTAGTTTCTGAAAAGTTCTGCAAATTGCAATGTGAAAGGACTCAAAGCATTACCATCTTGTGTAACACTCTTTGCAAAGTGCTAAACATTATCTCAGTTTTAAACATTTTGCAATACTTTAAAATCTACAGGCCAAAATGTTTTTCTTTGATCAGTCTGGAGTGATGTGTATAAGATGACAGACTTCACAGAGACAGCTCTCAGTGTGTTGGTTTAGAAACATTTACAGAGATCTTGGCTTATTACCGTGTTTATTTATTGCTGGATTCACTAACAGGTCTGTGAGCTGAGACACACCAGCATAAAAATTCTGCACAACAGGAGAGGTGCTGTTATACAGCTGATTTTTGAATCTATGGCAAATACCAGTTACATAAAAACCTCACAGATTTGGGGCTGCTTAGGATTCAAGACATAGACACCTGGGCTGAGGATGACTGGTACATCATTCTGCAGTGCAGCCATGAGCACACACTGTTCCTGAGGCTTGGGTTGGTGTGGATCAATAACCTCTGGGTTTGAAAAATAATCACCATATGGAATTTGAGTTTGCTCACATTAAGTCTTATAAAACATAGATAACTACTTTTTTTTACTAATATCTTTGTGACTGCAGCCTGCTTTGTTTGGAAACTATTTTGTTGCTAGAGGCAGATGAGGAAGAGAAGGCAAAAATCTGAAATTAACTGTGCCTTAAATCAGTCCTCTGACTAGAAAAGAGTCCATTATTACTGATAATGCTTTTACAGAGGTCCAGCCAGGGGAAATCTATGTGCATACAGCACAGCTATGCTGAAGTCCTTTCAAGAAGGGGATAGAATGCTGTTTGGAGCAGAAAGCAAAGAAAATGCAGTCATCTAAGTCACTGCAATTATAGACCATTCCAGACCCGCTGTCCAAATTTTAACATTAAGGCTAGCAGGTCCAAAGATAAATATTTCTGAGCCTTGGAGTCAAAGATGAGGAGGAATCTTATCTGTTCACTGGAAGGTGCCGCTACAAGTTCAGATGTCAGATTTTTTTTTAAACTGTTGCATCCATTTTTCACAGGACTTTAGCACCTTTCCTCAACACAGTAGCTTAGTGATAAAAGGAAAAAAAGAAGTTCCATTATGGCAATGTAAAAAGCAACACTGCTAGCACATTTTTACACTAGTATTGAATGGAGAGGAAAATCATAAAACCCTAAAATCAGGAGATGCTTCTAAAAATTACACATAAGTGCCATCAAATCTATAACACATATAGTGCACCAGATCAGCTTAATAAAGCTTTTAACCAACAGGCACCCTGCTTTTCAGGATAGGTTGGCTTTGATGGAAAGACTGTCTCTCACCCTTCGGGTTCTGTAGCACTGATATGTAGGGGTTCTACCATGATGTCAAAGAAACAAGATCTTACGTTACATTATGGTATAATGCGCTGTGTTTTGGTCATTGTGAAAATCCAGACATTTAAATATACAGAATTCAAGGATGGTAAAAAAACCCTTACATTGTCTTAATGTTAGCATGCAAACACACAAGCACACAGAGGTGTACAGTTATCTACAAATAAATATCCAGGCTATTATAAATTTGTGGAGATATGCATTCTTCTTGAAAAAAAATAAATATATATCATGGCAAAAATGAAGTTACAGGTTTATTTGTGAGTTTCCAGAAGTCCGTTGTCACCAAGAACGTAACCTTCACTTTAGTTAGGACTGTCTTATAGTTTTTCATGTCAAATCATGGAATCATTCTGGTTGGAAGCAACCTCAGGAGATTATCTGGTACCACTCCCTCTTCAGAGCACTATCAGTATTGTCTTTTTCCTTCCGTCACTGGAGAGTTCAGTGTTACTTTTCTCAATTCATTCCTATCAGCATTAAAACTTTATTTCAGTCACTTTTTTTTTTCCTCCAGCATGTAGTACTTTAACTGGCATAGTTTTATCATAGAACCTCAGAATGGTTTGGGTTGGAAGGGACATTAAAGATCATCTATTTCCAATTCCCCTGCTGTGAGCAGGAATACCTTTCACTAGACCAGGTTACTCAGAGCTCCATCCCACCCGATCTTAAACATTCCCAGGGATGGAGCATCCACAGCTTCTCTGGGCAGCCTGTTGCGGTACCTTACTACCCTCACATTAAAGAATTTCTTCCTAATATCTAATCTAAACCTACTCTCTTTCAGTTTGAAGCTGGTCCTCTTCTCCTGTCGCTACGTATCCTAGTAAATAGTCTCTCTCCTAGGTTCTATGTGCTGTTCCTCAGCTAGTCTTATACTTATTTTTTTTCTGTTCTCTAAACCTGAACCCTTTTGTGTGGTCTGAAACTGGACAATACGAAAAAACTAGTAGTTTTCTCACTGTATGTATTCATTCGAAACTGATTCTTCTCTGGTGGAGAAGAACATCTTCATGAATGATTTGGACACAGGACTGAAAGAGATACTTAAGCAAGTTTGCAGATGACACAAAACTAGGAGAAGCTGCTGACTCCCTGGAAGGCAAGGAGGCCTTGCAGAGGGACCTCGACAAAGGAGAGGACTGGGCAGTCACCAACCATATGAAGTTCAACAAGGGAAAGTGCCGGATTCTGCACCCGGGATGGAACAACCCTGGCTGTGTGTGCAGACTGGGGAATGAGATGCTGGAAAGCAGTGCCACGGAAAGGGACCCGAAATTCATAAACAGAAAGTTGAATATGAGTCAGCAGTGCGCTGAAAGCCAGGAGGGCCAACCGTGTCCTGGAGGACATCAGGCAAAGCATCGCCAGTGGGTCGAGGGAGGGGATTGTCCCACACTGGGGCGGCCTCACCTTGAATGTTGTGTGCAGTTTTGGGTGCCACAGTATAAGAAAGACATTAAGCCGTTAGAGAGCGTCCAAAGGAGGGCAATGAAGATGGTGAAGGGCCATGAGGGGAAGCCATATGAGGAGTGTCTGAGATTACTTGGTCTGTTCAGCCTGGAGAAGAGGAGATTGAGGGGAGACCTCATTGCAGTTACAACTTCCTTGTGAGGGGAAGAGGAGGGGTGGACACTGATCTCTTCTCTGTGGTGACCAGTGACAGAACCCAAGGGAATGACCTGAAGTTGCGTCAGGGAAGGTTTAGGTTGGATATTAGGAAAAGATTCTTCATCTGGAGGATGACTGGGCACTGGAACAGACTCCCCAGGCAAATGGTCACAGCACCAAACCTGCCAAAGTTCAAGAAGGATTTGGACGATACTCTCAGGCCCATGGTGTGGCTCTTGGGGATGATCCTGTGAAGGGCCAGGAGTTGGACTCTATGACCCTTGTGGGTCCTTTCCAACTCGGTGATTCTGTGGCATCTGTGGAGTAGACATTAATCTGCAGCTCCTTGCAACATAACGAATAATTTATTTACCTTTGTGATTCATGTATCTTAGGAGAAAGCCTTAAGGGATGATGCAGGTCCTGGCCTTTCTTTAAGAACCTTATTGCTTCTACTTCACCTCTTGCTCCCCATACTCAGCGATGCTTTGAGAACCTTTCTTAACTATTACTCTCCCATTAAGACATGAGAAATAAGAAGTAGAAGGCTTTTTTTCCACCCCCCCCGTGGAAAATATGCATTGAAATTGGTGTAGCTTCATTATTCTGAGTAAGACTTGTACCATACTCATTACTATAGTATGTGAGTGCTTCTCAGTAGCATTTTAAGAACATGACTAACATCTGTCATACATTCATTTGCTTCTTGGGTGTGGCAGAGAAGCACTTGTGGTAAAATTTCTGGTGTTTTGTTATACATTACTGTTAGTGAGGGCAAGGTCAAAGAAATGTACCTTGTGTTCATGAGGCACCGGGGGTTGTGAATGTTCATAATTTCTTAGAAATCCACAATTATAGATCAGCTCCTGAAATGGTCTTTGCCCTCCTTATAGAGCACAGCTACTAAATTGATTTTTGCAAATAATTGGTTACTTTCTGAGGTTCACTGGCTTTTATAGAGGTCTGCTTAGTAATTTTCATGAGAGCCACAGTGCAGAAACTAGAGGATTGCTTCCACCTTTACGGAAACAGCACTTTTCTCAGGAAGCATGTGATTAGTTCTTGCCAGGGACCAGGAGAATGGTGAGCAATACAGTCTCTGCCACAGGAACTACTAAATCTGTTGAAAACTCAACCAGTGGTGCAGATCTGGAGTTATGTGCCTCTGCTACAGATAATTCTGCTATGGCAAAGAAGCAAATATGAAATAATTATCTTGAAACTTTAGGTGGCTTTTTTTCTGGTTGTCTGCAACCTGGAGAATCCTTAAAATAACAATTATAAAGGTACCTGTGATTCCAAATACTCTGGGAAGCTAAGATAGACAGAGGAGCTAAATTTTATGGTGGCGTAAGTAGCTGAAGAAGTTCCAGCACTTTATTTCAGATGGATTTCCATAGGCTCTAGCATTTTATGCTGGAATATGTTGTGTATTGCTGAATTACTGCAATTGTCTCATCCACCAGAAATATCTAGAATTTTCTTGCCAACTTGATACAGTCTAATTTGAACATGGTATCACCACACTCTTCAGTATTAGTGAGAAATGCCAAGTTGCTGAATCACAGATGTCTAAATGTTGTAAGTCGTAGACAGAACTAAGAATTTAGGCTCTTCATGTGTAATCTATGAAGAGAGCTACACAGTTCCATGCAGTGATTTATCTGACCTTTTGATGAAATTAATTGCTTTCAGGAGGTGACAGCCTCTCACTATCGATTATATAAAGGGAATCTAGGGTGACCCCTCATCCTTAAGCGTCTGTCATTCCTGTGCCTGCATTAGGGCAGATGAATCCCACTTACATTTGTTTCCTGACTGTCTAATGAAGACCCAAAAATTTTTCAGAATGTTCTTTTATTTTTTTGTTTACTACCACTTTCTTCTGTGCTGAGGCTTATCTTCAGCTATAGGCTTCGCCCTTGGAGCGCCTTGCCTTTCCCTGTACAAAAGGTCACGAATGCATGTGTGAAAGATTTTTCTCTGTGTCATTACAGATTATGGGCATTTGCATTTTTATCATTTAAACAGACCATATAATAGGTAGTAAAGAAAACCCATCATATGGTACACCAAAGTAATAGATGCCAGATGAAAGTGAGGTTTTCCCATCAGGTTTTGGTGGATATGTTCCAGAAAGACTCAAAACATTTTAGTAAATTACCTTTTGCTCCTGTCATCTCTTTTAGCAAATGTCTCATAATCTCCATAAGACCATGTAACTCACAGTCAAATACTGCAGATATGCCCCAGATGAGAAACCATCTTCTGTGTTCCCTCTGCGGATAGAAGATCATCTGTGCTGCTAAAAAGGCTCCATTCTGTGTTCTGGCATGATTTCAGACTGTTCCAAGTTTAGATTATGAGCACCAGTTAGATGAGGCTGTAGTTGGCCTTTGTTTAGTCACGCTCAAAGTTTACTCAGGAATGGTGGAGCAGGTTGGAGGGGAGAGAGCTGATGTCCAGAAGTGGTTTCTCAGAGATTAAAGTATGTGGTTTGGAGCTACTCCAAAATGTCCTTCACAGGTTAGAAAATACATAGATTGAGTTAAATCTTAGAACTTGACCTTCTTATACTGAATTAATGCTATGAAATTTAGTAATACTGTAAATTTCAGTGAATGTGTATAGAATGGCTGTCATTTGTTAGTGTAAACTTTTCAGTGCAGCAAAGGTAACATGACTCTGTGGGTATGAAACAGGGGTTTGAAAATCTGTTATGCTTATTTTTGTCCATGTTGAGTGTTTCAAGTACTGTCAGCATTTCAGTGGTCATCCTTCTTCCTGCACAGAGCATTGGAGAACCAAAAAGTACACGGTCAGTAATAAGGAACCATTTTTTTATTAGCCAAGATGCAAGTGTTCAGTGATCAGTGAAATACCATGAACCTTTTGAAAATTAATGTTGCTCTCACTATTGAGAAATTATTTACACTGTTTAGAGCATTGCAAAAAGCCAAAATGGCATTCATGTTGAAGTTGTTATTCTAGACATGGAAAGGCCATGACTATAAGGTGATTCAATCACTGCCATGCCTTCTTGAACAAATAGACATTGTCAACATGATAGCAGGCATTTTTAGAAATGGTGATGTCACTTAAGTCAAGGTGAATTATGTTATTTATTTTAATTTAGATGTTAACTTCTAGAGATGAACAGCCCGATTTTGTTTTTGTTTGTTGTTTGGCTTCCAAGCCCACCCCTCAGGAAGTCTTTACTAAGGACTCATCTATAGCACTGCGGAAATGTCCAAGAGAATCTGAAATCCTTATTACTTGGATCACATTTATGAACAGCATACTTTTCAGGAAAACTCATTTCTGCTGGTGCTGTCACTTCATGGTGGAAGTTTAAAAATAGCTGTGAACTGATAACATGAATGTGTACATTTTTTATTTCCCCCCTGTGAGGTCTGTTTCCTTACACTTTGAACCAAATTAGTTTCTATTGATATTGTTGCCTTTATTTGTATGAGGCACTTTGCTGCACAAACCACTAGCAATTACTTCACATTTGCTTTGATCATAAATCTTGTTAGGCAGTTTAACTGCTATATGTATTCAAATAGGGTTTGCTTTAAAGGGGAATGAAAGATTTTCAGGTCCTTAACGTAATGCTACTGAGCCAGTCATATTTGAGATTTATCAGCTGACTTTACTGTTCTAAATATAATTGATCTGTTTTGTTCCTTGCTATTTAGTATTTTCAGACAAAGGCAGCCTTTTTTTTTGCTGGTGAATTTAGGATAATCCCATGTCATAGGGTGTTGGCTGTCTGAGGGGTTTGATAATAGGATATTAAACTTTTCCATTCTAAACTATTTAGCTTTCATCATTTACCACAGTAATTGCAGAAAATCTGGTATCTAAATGGCCTTACAGACTGTTTGACAGCCTCAGTTTATGGTAACTGAGTTAATTTCCATACCTTCCTTGCTCAAAAGAGATGAGCTTTTCCTCCAAACTTTCTGAATGATATTTCACTCTAGCACGTCTTCTAAAAACTTTGAAATGCATGTGTATTATTTCTTTCTTCTGACAAGAGAAACGTTCGAGTTCTCTGTAGTGAGTAGAAATGAGAAAGCATAAGGGCAAAACAAGACTAATGAACTGAGTTATGCCAAGTTTAGAAATTGCTGATTCTTTTTCTCTGCAGCAGCATGCTTCCTTGTACAGACCTTGGTTAAGTTTTGAGACTTCCCTTGATAGGCATCAGTTTCAGTTCCGTTTTTTCAATCAATGTGTAGCTGCTCTAGGACATACCAGTTCCTCCACCAGAAACGAGTTTCCAGAGGCCTGAGTCTTCTAGTTACTGACTTAGGAGCCAGTTTCACTTGTGTGTATTAACACTTAACACATTTCAGAGCATTCTCTCTGTTGCAATTTCTTGGAAATTAATAAAGACTTCTGAGGAAAAGCCTCAGAAGATATCCCTCAATGACCCGAAACAGATGAATGTGGACAACGAGCAAATCACATTTTTTTTCTCAAAGAAGAACATTTCAGACCGTGTTCCGAGTCACAGTCCCTAGTGCTGTTTCTTCCTGTCTTCCCTTGTGACAAGTGAAGAAATTCATGGTCCACTGTTACTTATTGTATCTTTCATGAGCTCTGCATTCACAGCATTAACTACTGGCAAAACCCGCAGTGATCCTAAATGATCCTGTGTGAAGTGTACCAAATCCAGTAGCATAATAACAGATATAAAATGCAGAAGCTTGCCTGAAAAACATCTTAGAACATTCACTGAAATAAGGGAATAGATAAATACAGTTTCTAGGCACACATTTAGTACTTTTTTATGTCTGTACAGCCCAAGTCAGGAGCTGGGTGTCTGAAGGATGAGAGCTAGAGAATGCATGCATTTGTCTGCTTAAGTAATATATTTCCATTGCTTTGAATTTTACAATTAAGAGTAGATAATGTAACTGTTATAAAACAAACAGAAAAATGTGCATTTTTCCAGAGATTTCACTGTTGATGTAGTTCTAGTTTTTCACATCAAAACAGAGTAAAACCTTTCCTAACCAGAAGCTTGAAAAATAAGTCTAAATATCTTAAAATTCAACAGTCTGTATTTAAGCATCTGTGACTTGTAAAATATTAATAAGATATATGGGTAATATTTGAGTCTGAGAACCATGTATTGGCCAACGTCATACTGCAGGAAAAGGATCATGAGTTCATTCAGCACCCTTTTGCTGTTTGATTTTCAGTTCCAGGAGCCTGCAACTGTGAGCACAGTCAACAGAATTGTGGGGCCAAATTTTCATCCTGATTCTGTGAATCACTTGCAGCATTTGTACAGATATTCCTGTCTGTGATGGGTTGACCCTGGATGAATGCTAGGTGTCCGTCAAAGTCACTCTACCATTCCCCTCCACAGGTGGACAGGGGAGAGAAAATATAACAAAAGTTCATGAGTTGAGATAAGGACAAGGAGAGATCACTCACTGATTACTGTCAGGGGCAAAACAGACTCGATTTGGGGATATTAATTTATTACCAAAATCAGAGCAGAATGACTAGAAGTAAAACAAATCTTAACAACACCTTTCCCCAGCACCCCTCCCTGCTTCCCAGGCTCTACCTCCTCTCCCACAGTGGCACAGGGAGAAGGGGATGGGGGTAACCGTCACTTCAGCACAGGTTGTTTCTGCCACTGCCCAGGGAGAAGAGTCCTTCCCCTGCTCCAGTGCGGGGTCACTCGCAGGGGAGACAGTTCTCCATGAACTTCTCCAGCATGAGTCCTTCCCATGGGCTGCAGTTCTTCATGAACTGCTCCAGCATGGATCCCTTTCCACAGGGTGCAGTCCTTCAGGCACAAGCCACTCCAGCATGGGTTGCCCACTGGGTCAAAAGCCCTACCAGCAAACCTGCTCCAGTGTGGGCTCCTCTCTCCATGGGTCCATGGGTTGTGCCAGGAGCCTGTTCCAGCATGGGTTCCCCAGAGGTTCACAGCCCTCATCCACCTGCTTCAGCATAGGTCTCCTCCCTGGGCTGCAGGTGGATCTCTGCACCCCTGCTGACCCCCCATGCTCCACCATGGTCTGCACCACAGGCTCCAGGGAAATCTCGGCTCCGGTGCCTGGAACACATCCTTCCCTTCCTTCTTCACTGGCCTTGGTGTCTGCAGAGTTGTTCCCATGTTCTCCCTCCTCTCTTCTCTGAATGCACTTATGTCTGTGCAATAACATTTCTTTCCTTCTAAACTACGTTATCACAGAGGTGTTACTGACATATGTGATTGATTTGGCCTTGGCCAGCAGTGGGTCCGTCCTGGAGCTCTCTGGAATTGGCTCTGCAGTGCATGGGGGAAGTTTCTGGCAGCTTCTCACAGAAGCCACCTCTGTAGCCCCTCCCCTACCGAAACCTGGCCATGCAAACCCAAAGAACTGTTTTTCTCACAGGTAACTTCTTTATTTGCACAGTATGGATATGATTATGAGGCTCCCCAGAGATGTACAGATGCCACAAATGCAAAACTACATGAAACACTGAACAAGGAGAGGAGAAGCAAAAGCAAGAAAACATAGACAAAAGGCCCAGGGCTACATGTGAAATTCTGAAGGGCATTTTTAAATGCTGTGTCTGGAAAGCTGAGCGACGAGACAGATAACGCAGGGTTCGACAAATTTTTTGAAAATTCAGTTCTTATGATGCTAAAAGGGAAACAGAAATCTTGAGAAAATTTGGCTTTATGTAGCATAAGCCTGAAATAAAGTAGCCTTGTAAATAATTTTTTTGGCTGCTCCAAAGATACAAGGGGTTTTCTACTATTTTCCTGAACATAAAACTCCTTGGAATTTTTTTACTGAAGTTATTTTGGAAAATATCAATTCTGTGAGCCTAAAATATGCCTCAGGTTTGCCTCATCTTTAAACAGTGAAAGGAGAAGTGTGAGTTTGCTCATCTACGGAATGTATTCTTCCCTGTATATGTGTTTTTCAAAGCTCAAGGTTCTGATTTCCGACTTCTAGCACACAAAAAAGCAATGGCTTTCTTTGACTTTATTGACCTTGGTAAATGGGGCGGCTTTCTCATCAAGCTGAAAAAGTACATTGGAAGCAGATCAAGCTTATTTGGATTGTGGTGGAAAGAAATCTGCTGAAACATCTCCCTGTATGCTGAGGGAGAGATATGTTCTTCTGTGTGGAATCCGCTACCCCCTCCTGTGATTGGGTTGTGCTCTTATTTGTGGATAAGGGGATCTGAACTGCTGAAGGCAGTTAAATTGTAGTGGTGTCAATCACTGGAGAATTGGGTCCTCTGAGTGAACAGGTTCAGAGAAAAGAAAAAGAAAAAAGCATTGGTTACATACTATCAGCATGTACAGCTGTGGCAAAAGTCTGTTGTTTATATTTACACCTTTGAAAAAGGAGGCTGTGTTTGGTGGTGTGTTGCTACAGCAGCATTTAGCTGCCTATTGTGGCATGTAATTAGAGATTTTACGATTTGATGTGCCAAGAAGTGCATTATCCCCACAAAAAATTTAAGGTGATAATCACTTTTATTACTGGAATTTCAATCTTGAAAACAGTGAAAAAACCCAAATGCCATTCAGAAAGAACCTATCTAATGTCCCCTCAGGTTAGTGTTCACAGCTGTGAATTAATTGGAAGAATAAAGGGTAGAACTTTAACTACACTCCAGGTCCCATCTTGGTCCCTAAACCTGTGTGGGTAATGCAGTCTGCAAGTGATGTGCCTTCTCCTCTTGAGGTCAGTGCTGAAAACAGTCATTGGCTGGAGAATAATTAAAATTGGACTCCCAGAGGATGATCGTTTTTCTTAGTAGGGTTCTGTAATTATGCATTAACTGGTTATCTCTTGTGCTTGGGGCAGCAAAAGCACAGTAGAATTTATTTATTCTTCCTGTATTTTGTTGTGAAGGGCAAGGGAAATTTTTTGAAGCAGACTTCCTATTCAAAAATCCATAAATCCATGCTCTGTTTTCATATATGACATACTGTATGGCTCCATGTACACTACAAACATTATCCAAATAAGAGCAGTCAAGCCATTCCAGTAATCTGGAAATATCTCTCAAGAGAAGAGGAGAGGTGTTTTTTCTCCTACTATATTTTGCCATTGTAATGGACATATAAAAGTATAATAAGATAAATGGATGTCTTTTCTGTATTTCTTTTAGCCAGTCAATAAATTTACCAGTGGTTCGCAGCTCAAAGTGCTGTAACAGGAATGGTATTTTGGATCCTGCTGAGGCTCAGCAATATTCCAGCTGAAGCGCGTAGCCCTGTTGAATCTGGTCCCACAAACTCTGCAGCATGTTGTCCTTGTCAGTCCTCCTTGCCATGCCCACAGGGCTCTGATGACGTTATTGCTGGGATTCACTGAAGCTAAAGCCCATAAAGCTGAAATTTTGCTTCATATAAAAGTGATAGTCATGGGCAATGAGTTTAGCAGATGCTGGGCTCCCTTGGTGCAGTCAGGGAGCTTAAGGAATCAGATTTTTTTCCAAGATAGAGAGCAACAGTGTTACACAAAACTTCTGCGTTTGGGTTTTTTAGTTCCCTTTTGTTTTTCCCCCCCTT
>VWZG01001695.1:265445-290642 GCA_013396735.1 Grallaria varia
CCCCCCCCCCTTGTTTTGAAGGATGGCATTTTAGAGCATACACAGAGGCCTGGAAGTTTCATTTAGGATGGTTGTTTTAGGATGCTCTCTCAAGATCTGTGGACAGGAAGGAGCTGGGGAGAGGTGGGAGGTGGGAAATGAACATCAGTAACACGAACAATCTGAATGTAGGTAAAACAAAAGCAGTAATTGCCCTTCCTTTTCCCAGAAGCAAGGCTACTGCAGCCCCTTGGCGAGTACAAGAACCAAATTTCTGCTGAAGTCTTGGCATAAAGCAGGTACTATACTGTAAAGATAGAGTTACATATTTTGGTTTTCCCCTGTGTGGATAAACGTTTTCCCTCCTGGTGTGGGTATGGTTTTACTGTACAGCTGCATTTATTTACATGTGTTCCTGGAACTGTGAAAACTTCTTTGCCTAGATTTATAGGTTGGTATGTATATAGTGGTTTGGCTTCTCCTAAGGTTTTCTTCCCAAAACAAACCCAGTTCCTCTCGGTACATGAAGTGTGTGTGACAACAGTGTTGCCACATGTGTTTTGTAGCCTAACCCCTACTTCGGCATTGCTTTCCTCTCTTCCTCTCTCCTCCTACCAGGTGGAAGCTGTGGGTAGGTGCAGGACATGCACAGAAGCAGATAAACCAGCGCTTTGTTTTTCATGTCCAGGTGATTAGTGGTGGTGTTTTTGAAGCAGGAGGACTCCCAACAGAGTGTTCCAGATAGACTTTGTGTTTACAGAAGTGAGAGAAATCATTGGCTGTGAAAGATGTGGTGTTCAGAAGTGTACCTAGGGGGAGGGCGAGAGGAAGCAAAGCTGACAAGGAAAGAAGATTGATCATAATCATGTTTTTAAAGAAATGTGCAGTGTAATATGGTGTGGAGCAGCTATTAGCTATTCAGGGGACATGGTCAGGATGCACGTAGCTTTGTGGGGGTGAGCGCAGTTTCTCTAAAGGAGTGATTAAAGGCAAGCCTGGAAAGAAGCTGCACTTGACCATAAAATGGAGAGGGTTTATGCATATGTGTATACACATACAGTGCATTTTTTTTTTCCTCCTATGTGTTCCTTTTTCAATTTCAGAGAGAAGTTACTCCTCCTGTGACTTTTGCTCTCAGCAGTAGATGGGAAAACCCTCATCAAACCTTTGGCTCTGCTTAGGTGAAAGTTCCTCCTGCTTCATCTCTTAGATGAAAAATACCTCTTACAGCTTTTTTTCCTGAATCAAAGCCAACAATCACTCTATTGCTCTCTCTCCCCCAATCCCGCCTTCTTTCCCTCTCTCTTAACATCGTAGGAGCTGACAAGAGGTGGAAAAGCCTGTAAGTTATTTAAAATGATAATTGGCTTATTTTCAAGCTACTAGTAATAAGGATAAAGCAGATATACAGCACACGTTCTTAACTTAAACACATTACTAGTCTGAGCCATTTAGTGGAGACTCATTTCTGGCTTCCTCCTCATCTGAAAGAGTCCTAATTGCGTAGTCAGTAGCTATTGAGAAACAGTGGCCTGAATTTACTGAGGGTATAATTCTGAATTTGGCTCTGGCTTCAGCTCTGTCTGAATAAGACTAGTCTGAGAAATTCAGATCTTTCTGTTCTTGAGGTTTTCCTTTGGCGGCTTACAAATGTCACTGTTTATGACACTGGCAATGTTTGGAAGTTATAAAGCTATTGCCCCAGAAATTATTTTTATAATGTACAGCCATTCAGTTTCAGACAGTGAAAATCAAAAAGAAAAACAGTCCAGTAAATTCTAACTCTACCATGAATAAAAAAGTCCATGTTTTTTTGTTCAGCCAAATTCTGAAAGCTAAATTTCAGTCCAAGCAATTTTGTTTTCTCTGCCTGCAATTAGTCCGAACAGCTTTCAAGCGGGTTTGAAATTATCCCAGATCCACTTCTTTTGATTAAAATTTAACCATTTGTCTAGTGGATTAAAGGTCTCAGTTTCTGATGGGCCGATTTCCATTTATCTTGTGTATTTCTTGATCTTGCAACTGTCAAACGGTATAAGAATGCTTTAAGAGAAACTAATGATCCAGCCAGGAAACTAACCCAGTAAAGTAAAACATCAGCCAGAATTGCTTCTCCCAGGATATGGGAGTGGCTGGAACACTCTGGGGCAATGCTGCAGAGGAGCATTTAAAGCACAGCAAGAAAAAAATTTTAAAGTGAAAGGGAAACCCTGTGGTTTGATCAAGTCTCCCAGCAAAAATAAAAAGAAAATACTTAATCTGTCTTTAAAATATATGAAGTGAATCAGCCTCTGTAAGGAACCTTGCTGAGCTGAGCTATTAAATTACTGAGAGCTCACTTAATGGTCCATCACATGTTGTTTAATAGATTCACCCAAAGAACCAAAGTAGTGAGCAGGAGGGATGAGCTGTGTGCGGGGGCCATTCCTGTATCCTGGAGTTCTCCCATGAGCTGTATCAGAATCGGGATGCAGAATTTCATGTTTTGAGCTATCAATATTTAATGTTTACACTGCAGTAGGACCAAAAGCTAAAAGCCTCATGTTAATTGCTCCCAGGTGCTAGATACTCCACAAATAGTTTGTAAATGGTTCCCCTTGCTCCAAAGTGAGATTGTATGACTGATGAAGATTTTATAATAAGGGATTAAAAACTGTGACACCCTTGAAGTTTTTAGTAAAATTAACTGATCAAAATTCTAGATCTTAATTTTCTAGCTATCTGCCTTTACAGTAGTCCTACTGATTTGCTCAAATTGGTTTCTTTCTGCTTCTCTCTTCCATCGCTATTGAGTTTTTGTCTTTAGATTGTAGGAGTATCTTCTTGACTGTTTTGCTGAGCATGAACATAGACTTTAGCTTCAATAAGCGAAGACAGGCATTCCAGATGGATTGTAAGAAGGAGTCTGTTTTGCAGGACCAAAGAAATCCAAAGATGAGCATAATTTGTAATGGATCAGAACTGTGCTCTCTTTGAATTGTATATTTCGCATTTCATTTCTCTTTACGGTCTTTCCCATAGGAATAATAGAAGTTTCTTTTGGATTGAAGGGATATTTGACCTTGCCGTTAGGAGTAAGTTACTGAGCTCCTGTGCAATCTTTCCCATTCACTTTCTTGAGTGGGCAGATGAGTGTAATGCTGAACTAAGGATGTGATAGTGGGAGCATGTTTTAGCTAGTCCACTTTCATGGAGGAGTGGTATAGTAGGAAAAAACCTAAAAGGTAAAAAAATCCTTTGACAGTTCAAGCTTGAAAGTAAAAAAATCAGTATCCATATTGAGAACTTTAATCATGCTGATGTCTACATCTGAGCTAATTATCTGACTCTGTTAGGGGATATCTAGTTAACGTGGTCAACAGAGTGATTAATCTGACCTAATGTAGGTGGCTGCTACAGGAATGAGATAAAAGGCATCTAATCTGTGAAGGCTGATTATATTGACAACATCTCTTAGCCTAGATGTAGGCATTATAAACACCCATACTTATTCATGCAAAATCACCTTTTTTGTGAGAACATTTTGAACAGTTTCTGGAAAATTTGAAATTAACACAATTTTAGCAAAGGTTTCTTCTAGTCTCCCTTTCTTGCAGATTTATGAACAGTAAATGAGCATATAATGATCCAGATTTCTGCCCCATCCTTTCAGGGAACTCTTGTGTTAGCTTCTGATTATCACAAAGTCATTGAATATCTGCCTGTGTGTTACTCCCAGTTCTTGGCAAAGCACCGAGCAAATCTGATCAACAGCGCATAATGACCATCCATTTAAGACTATTCCTTTAGTCGCCTTTCTGGCAATTAATCTTCAAAATAGGAAATCTTCCCTGAGTTTTGTACCCTCTCAGACACAGTGGGAGTGGGATGTAGCAAAGCTTTGTACTCTTTCAAGGGCAGCAAAAGTCCCATATGTGCTATTACTGACATACTGAAATGGAAATATTGGAACAAATAGATTTTGATATTCTGATATGCTGGTAGCATTGCAGGGCTCTCACCACGCCCATGCAAAGCTGCTGCTGACCCTAGGGGGCTGTTCTAACTAGGTGGGAGTGTGGCCTTCCTGTTAGGAGATGCAGAGCCCACCAGAACACTCAGCTGAAGCCGAAGGGTGCCTGACCCCTCCCTCGTACTGCCCTGGCACTGAGGAGGATTCTAAACTTCCCAGCCAGCCAGGCATAGGTGTGAAAAGAAACCACACATGTGCTTACTGTCTGCACCACTTTCCACTCTCCCACACTTCCCCTCCCCCAGTTACTTCAACAATAAAATTTTCAAATTAATGTGTTACAGTTTAATCTCTTTATTGCAATAGGTTAATGTAGTACATACTGAATTAAGATGAAAGAAGATCATATAAGCAAAGATTATACTATAGCAACAGTTATGGAGGTGACTCTGTCAGGGATGAAGGGCTGCCTGCAGTACATATATCTCCATTTTTCTCCAAAATTCAAGTGAAGAGGTATATAACAACCAAAAGTTAGAATAGCAGTGCTATTCTTGCAATGTGGATTTTAATTTGGACAGCCTGGCTTCACCCTCAGGCTTCCTGTCATCTGCTGTTCCAACTTAACTCCCAAGTTACCTTACTACTTTAGCCTGAATTAATCCAATTGGTTGAGGCAGCCCACAATGAGAACATACCTTTTTTTAATTGAATAGATGTCCTCATTTTGAACCAACTAAAAGTCACTGAATACCATGAATACCACCAAGACATCTCAGTTTTATTTTAGCCTGTAAATCCAGGTTGGACAATTGTAGCCTTTGGAGCCTTTTTTTTTTTCTTCTATAGACAAGTGACAAAGGTAAATGGAAACTCCCACGAACCACTTCAAAATTGTGCTAGCAAGAAAATCTATTAACCACTCTTCTTATCTCACTCCTTTGGAATCAGATGTGTTCCTGGGAATTACTGTGCTGTGTGTACAGCAGAAGTTCAATCAAAGGAGTTGGGGTATTGGTAATGCTATACCAGAGTCAAAAAGGCAAAAATTGGGGTGATGTTAGAATTCAACATAGTAATACCTATTGTTCTGATAGTCATTTACTCTCATCCTAAGTAAAACCAACACTAGTAAGAGTTTTATTGTTGGTTTATGGGATTGCATTCCAGTGAGAAGCGATTAAAATGTGAATTCAGTCGGTTTACAGTGATGTTGCTGAATGGAGTAATTCCGCTGCTCTCATCTGCATGTTCCCATGCCCTTCCTTATTTGAACAAGAGCAATTATGTGATTGCATGAAGGCACAGATCAGGAGTGAGATCTGATCTGGCTGAGAAGTTTTTGCCAGGGAACTCTTAGCTAGATCCTAGTTGCTGCAGCTTAGTGGATGAATGATAACGCTGATACAAAGCTGGGGCTCAAGTCTGTAGTTTGGGTTTAGGAGAAGAGTGGGAAATGTTTTCCTTTGGTAGGTGATTGACTGGATTGACGTAAACAAACTACAAAACTAGACTTGTAGAATATGACTCAAGGGTGGAAGAATCAAAAACATCCTTCATTTACAGTACATGGTTTTGGCACATGCTTTTTACAGGGTTGGTTGAGAAAACAAGGAAAAGAAATAACTATTCCTTCCTTTAATAACTGGAGATCCTGTATGGCTGAGTCTGCAACCACTGCTGATCAAGAGACCGTTGCTGCATAGGGTAGCAGCAAATGAAGCCTGATATGAAAGCCTTAGTATTTAAAAACCTATAATCTTAAATCTGTTAATTAGTACGTTCCTTCTCTAGAGAAAATCAGACTCACAGTGTACAGATATGTAAAAATGTATTACTTTATATATGTGCCAGTGGTGGTGGAATAGGAGAGAAAGAGTGATCTACAGTATGGAAACAAACACGAAGATAATTTGCATTCCCTCTCCCCACCTCCCTTTTTATCTGCCATTTCTTCTGGGTTTGGGGAGAGGGAATAAGGTCAGAAAATGCCTTCCGGTCAGTCAAAAAACCCCAGCCCACTATGTCACCTGTCATTTACCTAAGCAAAACCACAATGGAAAACCAGCGTTAAGTGCTGCTTGTTGCCTGATTCAAACAATTGCCTTTAGCTGGTTTGATATGACTGTGTCTGTGGGTCCCACGTAGTAAGAGTAGATGTAAGGCCAAAGACCTTAAAGACCTTAAAGATTATTGAAAGACAGGTGGCTGGATAGAGTAGAGAGCTCCTGTCATTGTACTTGAGACAAAGGCTGCAATGTGAGTTTTTACAAGATATCAGAGAAGCTGGTGTCTGCTGGAAGGGTGGTTTCTCAATGCCAACTCTTGAGAAGAAGATGCTGCTGAGGCTTGTCCTCAGTTACCTGACACAAATCCATGGGAAGGCAGCTCTCATTGGTTTCTCACAACTGCTTCTCAATACAATATCTTTTCTAGTTCTTGAGTGGCTTCTTTTGATGAGTGGAATAAATGTTACCACAACTTATATCCAAGCTTCCCATGAAAATCTGTACGGATCATGAATTTTGGTTGGACATAAGTTCCTCAAATGACCCTGTGTTCTGTCATGGCCTTAAATAATATTTAGATGGAGGGTTAGACTTACCTCTGAATGCTAAACAATTTCACCTTTTTTCTTTCTTTTTTTTCCCCTCCCTTCCCTTTTTTTTTTTTACTTTTCTTTTCCTCCCCCCAGGTGACCTTTTGACATGTTTATCCAAAGGATCTGTCCTTTAACTAAACAGACAGAATGATATTCCCTTTTGTCCTCTGCCCCTTATCTTTCAATGTAAATACGTCACCCAGAAGAAAATTATTCCACAGTTGCAACAGAGAGCAGTGGGTTGGGTGTTCACCTCAAGTCTGCTTTTTTTGGTGGTGCTGTCAGATCTCTTGGACTCTGCTGTTGAATTTGCAGATCTCAGATGAGCTAGCACTCGCTGCAGCACACATGGGGAAGCCAGGCTTACAGTTCATGACACTGATACCTGTTCACAAGCACAAGTTCTCTGCTTTATTTAAAATAGATGGTGCCGTACAAAATTGCATCTCAGTAGATCTAAAAAATGTTACAAACTACTAAAAGCAGTGCTTATTGACCAATATTGCCATTTAATCCCTGACAGAATTGGTTATTCAAAGTTCAGTGAGGTATTACTTTTGCTGGCTCTCCACATAGAGTGACCAATAATGTTTCCCTGAGGGAGGTAGGAAGCATTCCTGCTGATGCTGAAGTGTCAAAAAATATAGAAAACTGTCTTTTTTTTGGAAGTGATTCTGTACCTCCTGACTCAGTGAATCCATGTCCAGAAGCAGTTGTTTTCCCTTGTCATTTTCAACTCTTCCCTTTTGTGACTGGGATTACAGCCTGCAGAAAGTTCCCTAGCAGCTCAGTATCGACAATTCCAAACAATTAAAAAATGTCCTAATTTACAGGGGAACCAAACCTATTGTCTTGAGAATAATTAATTATTACTGTGAAAAAATGTATTTATTAATAAGGATACAATCACATATTAATTACCTAATTTTAGACTGTCTTTTCTTGACTAACACATATTTATAAATGTACTTGAATCACATAGCATACAGAACTTCAAAAGTCATTAATATGCTGGTGAGAAGACGGAGTACAAAATGAAAAAAGTTATTTTTTGTATATGAACAAAAAAAACCAATTTATTTTTCCTCTTGGTTATGGAGTGTTCACAGCTGGATACAGAATTTTCTTAGGAGTGTATTGTGCCAAATTTTTGGTGATTCTTCAAATCAATTTGTAGTCTAGAGGGGCTGGGAAAAAATCTCATGAGAGAAAAATATAGGTTCATTCAAAGAGAAACACTGCAAAGGCCTGTCAAAAGTTTTGGTTAGTTGAAGTGTTTTTCCTTCAGGCATTTCTGCTAATAAAATATACTCATGTTAAATCCCTTTCATTTCCTTGTCTCAGAGTTGCTGTTCTGCCAAAGACTTCTCTAGTCCTTACCACAGATCATCCTTCCAGTGGAAGGTGTCCCTGCCCATGCAGGGAGGTTGGAACTTTATGGTCTTTAAGGTCCTTTCCAAGCCAGACCATTCTATAATTCTACGATTCTATGATTTGTCTCTTCCTGTTGATCTGCTCAGAGCTTTAATATCAAAGCATGTTGCCCAAATGCAATCATCTAAAAGTTGTGCTGTTTCTTTTGACATGGAAACCGTCAGTGTCCCTTGAAGTATTTCAGCTGAATTCAGTGGATATAGAAGCAGGTTCTAAATATCCAGAAAAGCATCTACCCCGAAGTTGTCTTCAATGAGATATGTTTATATGTGCTAAATGCTTACTAAAGCATCATGCAGTAACACAAATAATCAGCAGGGAATAAGGGCAGATGCACAGGCAATTAGGACCAGTCTTATAAATTTAATAATGTAATTTGCAGATTATACCAATCTGTGATAAACAAGAATACTAGTGAGAGGAAAAAAAAGTTATAATACAACCAGCTCACAGAGAAAATTGCTAAAAATAAAGGCCTCAGGGGAAAATATACAGAGAAAAAATAGATCAAGGATTTAACTTGAAAAATAAATACATAGACACAGAGGGGAACAGCTCAGGTAGTAAAATTCAGATGAAAGGAAAGCCCAAGATGCTGTCTTGAAAAGAACCAGAGGTAGCAGAGAGATCTAGAGGTGACACTGAACAGGAAACGAGACATGACTTTTCCTCTCATTTATATATTATGTGTTATGGCAATAAAAGGGATGAGCACTACCTTTAGGCTATCTGAAGATATGAAGGAGATGTGAGAGCCCCTGTCCCTGTGTGTCAAGATAGAAACTATTTCATTAAATTCTGAGCATCTTGTTACCAAAAATGCATTACTGGAATGTGATCAGAAGAGAAAGAGAGAAAACCAGCCAAAAATGGAACAATGATAATAGAGTATACTAGGCTTAACTGAATCATAATTAAATGAGTTTCATAATAATCTGTATTAGAAAGGGTTACATGCTGAGAAGGAATGTGAGGAGATGTAATCACATGAAATTAGAAAAGAAAAATTAGATGTAGTATTATGAATAATTTGAACTGAGCAGACCGAGCAATTTTGGGTAAAAGAGAGATTTTGGCCAAAGACACCAGGGAAAATCCTGATTTTTACACATTCCCTGTCCACAGAACAGACGGAGTCAGATTTTTAATGTCTCACTTAAAAGATGCATGCAGATGGTGTTTTTTCATGCATTTGAAATATAATTCCTACATTTTGATTATGTTGTCATTAGCTGTAGCCTTACTCGGTAATTAGGAAGCTGGTTCCTAGCATGTGTGTGAGCGAGATATATTGAGAAAGGAGGATGTTATCTCTTTGTTTCCACAAGGATATAATTAAGTGCAACCAACAACATCATCAAAACTGTAGAAGAAATTCAGATAATAACTATGAAACTGGAAATGGCTTATTGTTCAGTGAAAAACAGCTGATCTTCATCAGCAAAGGCCGTATTATTTGTCAGTACCCATTCTGGCCAAGAGGGAAAGGGAAATTCCATGAGAAAAGGGTTTTCCCTGTAATAAATGCCAAGTCTTTCTTAGGTAAGTAGCTTTGAACTAATATCAATTTAGAAATGAAGCTGTATGTAACAGAGTAGTTCAAGTGAGTTTTTGAAACAGGAGAAAAAGCCAAATGCCATGAAACCTGCTGCATGGCATTAGAGGAAAACGCAAGGCTGAGAGTGCTGCGAGAATATTTCCTCTCTGTAAAGCAGTTGCTGCTTCAGGAACAGCATGTTCAAGCGTCAGTGCAGAACGAGGCCTGTCTGCTGCCCACTCTTTCTACTGAACAACCTTTTCAGTTCTCAGAAAATTAAAAACAAAACAAATAGCAACCCTGAACTCCTAGGCACTCTTGGAAAGTGAAACAATGAGTTTTTCTCCATGACACATTTGTTCCAAGCCACAGACTGTGCATGCGTGATTTTTGTTATTGTCATTTTCAGATTTAGGACTGCTCGTGTTTTACGATAGATGAGTGTCTGTATCTTTTACAGTGTCTGTTAAATATGCAATTATGCCTCTGAATATTTCAAATGCACCAAAACATGTCCAGGACTTTGCCAACCAAGATTTATTTAGCCAGGGGAGCTCCCACTTTTGGAGCTTGGAGTGCAGCAGCTCCTGCTCGTACCTCTTTGCAGCTAATTATCCTCAGTGCTGGGAGGATGAGTCTCCAGGCCAGGTACCAAGCATGTCTGCAGAGTCTGGTGCTATAAACAAGAAATTATCAAAGCATGTAAATCTCCATCTTCACTACCTTTCCTTGAATTACTGTTGTCCTTTCCATACATCTTGTTTGCTTTCTAGTTATCTTCCTTTCAATGCATGAAAAAGCTGCTGACAAGGATCTCTGTGTTTTCTGCCCTAACCTTTTCACCTCTCATTTCACCAAATCCTTTTAGCAGTTTTTCAGTCTTTTTCATTGAATTCAAGAGCCTGTCTTCACATTGTCTAGGCTACCTGTAATATGGTCTCTCTTTTAATTTGCTTGAAAATTCCATTTCTGACTTTCCATTTTCATCCTCGTTCTTTCACTCTGCTCCTCCTTGCATCTGTCTTTTCCACTTTCAGTTTCAGACATTCTTTCTCATCAAACCCCGTTTTTTTCATATGGATCAGTGGGACACCATCTCTTCCCCTTAAAGTCTTTCCTTTAATTGATCCCTCGTGTAGTTAGCCAAGAGTTTTCTATGCTTCTCCAGTTACAGCTCTTCGTATTGAGGGCTCCTTACAAACATAACTCTCTGGGGAAAGAACTGTCTTTTCATCCATTTCTGGATTTAATACTGATTTGGTTGGAACTTACTTAGGGGAGGAGGTCTTTGACAGGCTGAAGTTCAGCCATAGGGATTAAAAAGGATCAGGATGCACCCAAGGATGGTGGGTTTTCCCAGAATGTTTCATGGCCTACTGGTTTGACCAAGGGCTAAATGTTTGAAGTAAGTACAATTTACTAAAGATCGTGAGCACTGGCCAGGTGCACATTGGTTCCTCTTTTGAAAACTTCAAGTAATTTTGTTGGAGAAGAGCTTTGTTTTAGTTTGGACTTCTGACAACCTGGGGTTGGGAAGCAGAAGTCATCTATAAAATTGGTCGATTGTTTTCCTTTGCTGAGGAAATCAATGGTATTTTAACAGTAAAGTGTGCTGAACATAGGTGTCGCAGCATGAACCTCTTTTTTCGCTCGAGTTACCACAGCAACATAAAATTTCCTTTCCCCCGCATTAGCTTCCCCAAAATACACTTCACAAATTGTCTTGGGAAAAAAGAAGCCAAAACCTTGTATCGTTTGCTCTCTTAGTATTTGGTCTTCTGTGGAGTTAGGATTATTAGAGCAAAGCTTCTTGATGCACAGAGAATGCATCTTCTACAAATTTAGCCTTAAGTAAAAGCATGGAAATGAAAAGTCAAAGCTGAAGGAGCTGCTGTCTGTAGACAGGATGGAAGCCTAGAAAGCCCTCTGAACAGTCTGGAGGCACCCCTTAAGTCCGGTGGGCAGCCTGCCTATTCCCAGCATTCGAAAGACCAACAATGGCCTATTGGGTATATTATTAGGGGGAACACGCAGTGGCTTTTAAGGAGGGCTTTTTCACGCCTCTCTCACACCTTTGCAAGAATGGTAGTGGCTCCAGCAGGTTTTGAAGTTAAATATCAATTGCATATCTCTTGTCCTATGAGAGAAAAAAATATTGAAAAGATCCAGATGAAAAGGAATTTGTCTTAGCCATCCTTTGTTGAAGGAACCATTAGACATAGATTAATTGTTAAAAACACTTTTATATGTAATGTTTTAGAATAGTTGTATAAATCAAATAGTCTCAATTTTTTGAAAGTAGGTAAGTCCTTGTCTGTCCGTAGGGTCATGTTTACCAACATCAGTTTTTCCAGTGCCCCTCGACATGGGGTGTGAACTGTTTGGCATCTTGATGTGTGCAGGTTTAGCATTGATGCTTGTGCTGTGCAGCATCAGGGTTCAACTGCAGCCACCTGGGTTCATGTACATCAAAAGAGCAATGAATTTTCAGTATTTTAATTGGAGCATGGACTACGCTGACCACTGGGCCCCAGCAGACTTTTCTGCACATCCTTATTGGAGAAAGTGTTTTGATAAGGAGCTCCTTCCCTTTTTATGAGATTGGATGGGAATGCCAACATGAATATACAGAAAGGCAGGTGACCAGTGGGAGGGTTTGTGAAAGTAACCATCTTATTCTGTGACTGTCTATTCTTTTATATGGTGTGAATTGTGGGTCATCTACCACCACCACCTGTGTCTCCTTGAACATTTCCATCAGCGCTGCCTCTGCACAATCCTAAACATCCGCTGGTCTGATGACATGACCAATGTGTCTGTCCTTGAACAGGCAGCAGTCACCAGTATTGAGGCCATGCTGCTGAGAACGCAGCTGCGCTGGGCAGGGCACGTCTCCAGGATGGAGGATCACCGCCTCCCTAAGATCGTGCTCTATGGTGAACTTGCCACCGGCTGCCGCAAGAGAGGAGCCCTGAAGAGGAGATACAAGGACTCTCTGAAACAGTACCTCAGCCTTGGCCACATTGACTACCATCAATGGTCCACTTTGGCTTCCAGTTGGAAGGCGTGGAAACACACCATCCATAAGGCTGCTGCTTCCTTTGAGAACATGTGCAGAATCAGTCTTGAGGAAAAAAGACAACGCAGGAAGAACCGTGCCTCACCAACACCGCCTATGGAGACTTTCTGCTGTGCCATTTGCAGCCAGACTTGCCTATCTCGCATCGGCCTCTTTAGCCATCAGCGCGCTTGCAGCAAGCGTGGGTAGAGCCCTTCCCAAATCTTCGTTCGCGAAGCCTGGCCATGATGATGGTTCTGTGAGAAGCTAGTTTAACAGCTTGTGGTTATGACTATTTTTGAATTACAGAAGTTGTAAGTAACTTTGCCTTGAAAAGTGTAGATCTGCTGACTTGGAACAATAACAACACCCACAAAATCCCCCTAATCACCTACACAGAAAACTTGGTAAATAAAATTGACCTTCCCCACCACTGGTGTCCTTTCTGCTTACCTTACCATGGCATACATGAGCATATGTAGCAGTAGTATGGACAGGGGAGGAAAGACTGATTTTATTCCCTTTGGTGACAAATAAAACACTTAATAGATGACAAATTGGGGAATATTGAATCCCTAGAGACCTAATCAAACGTGAATCATGTCAGGTCCCCATGAGCATGGAATAAAATGCCAGCTGGTGCGTGCCCTTTCTGTTCCGGCTTGTATTTCATCCTTTGTAATAGATGGTGACCAGTTTTAATACAGTTAATACTTGCACTTAAATTAATAAAAAAACCTCATGACATCACCAAACTATCAGGTTTTGTGTAATAAATGCTTTTCCTTGTGAAAAAGTACTGTAACATTGAGTACAAATGGAATTGATAATCACTTAGTTATCCCAAAGAACTGAAGAGAGAAGTACAGCACTGATCTTGCATCTGAATTTCGGTGGAACCTTTATGCCTGTGCCATAATGAGTTAATTTTGATGGAATCCAGTATGGAAGCAAGATTCTACAGTCAGGATAGAAAAATTCTGTTAAGCAACTATTTTCTATCTTTTTTTCTCAGGGGAAATAAATTTCAAAAAAGTCCTGGTTTTTCATATAGTTTTACTATATCATTTAGTCTTATTTAAGTTATCAAAAAATTGGTGTAATGTTATATAGTATATCTTATGTGGTAAAGAACTTTAATCTTCCAGTATAACACTTGCCTAGCAATGCTTTTCTCTTGGGATTTTATTGTAATTTATGAAAATGAATGTGTTACAAATGTAACATCTGTAAAGGAATAAAAACTATAATTTATTGTGAAAGTAGATAAATAGTCCTTTGGAAATAAAAGCTGATGTTGTGCCAGTTTCAAGCACAATAGAATTGAAGAAAGATTTTCTTTAAAATCAGTTGGAAAAAGACAATGTCAGCCCTTAGCAAGACATTTTCCTAGTTTCTTTCATCACTGATGGACTTATAATTTCCTTCTCTAAGAAGCATTAGATTTTTGATGAAATCCTTCCAGCTTTACTTTTTATACCATGGCAGAACAGCTTCTTTACATGTAACTGTACAGTTATCTGCTCTGTTCTAAAAATACTGTCAAACTGAGGTATTGAATTTTGCATTCCCTGAAACCATCTCTAAGCCACACAGAACCTCACAGAAGTTAATAGGTTTGACCTAGAATTTCAGGAGCCAACAGTGGAAAATGAATACCATTAGAAAGTCTTGAAAAACACATATCTCATTTCAGAACAATGAAAACATTTTTATTGTTTTGCAGCTGGCTAGAAAGGGAAAGAATTATGAATATATTCTAGTCATTTTTACGACCTTTTGAATTTTCCAACATTTAAAACTGTTTTATTATTTTAACAAGAAAAAAATTTCCAAATGCACTTACATCAAAGCTTTACACGTGACCATTCAAACAGGTCATTTACTGACAACCTTCCCTGATCCATCTGAAGGTGGTCTCTTTTGTCATGATGCTCCCCACAAACAGGACGCAAGGTGAAATCCCAGTCCTTTTCAGCTCAGTATCTGAAAATCCCACTGACATATCTTGCTGGTATAAATGGAAAAGCTAAAAAAGATGGCAAATTTAGTTCTTACAGAAGACCAAATCAAAATCAGCGCTTTTACATCTAATGAAAGTACACAATGAGGATCCGTGGTGCTTTGACAAATATTAATTTGTTATCTTTCGAAAGCTGCTTTTGGGGTCACTGGACCCTATTATTCTGTCAAATGCCACAAAAGACATACTTCTCACAGATGTCTGTTTCAAAGATAAAATTAGAAAGGTAAAATTCTCAAAGAGAGAATGCTGGCTAAACCAGTAACACTGCTACTAAATGACAGTCTCAAAACAACAATATTGTTGTTTCTTTTAATTCTAGGAAAATAATTTTTGACTTTGCTTCACATATGATGTCCATTAGGCAAATACACTAACTTCTGACAGTGCAACATGTGTGAGTTTACAGGTGTGAGTTTACAGCTTGACATGCTAATGTGACTCTTTGCAGCATCTTGGAGGGGAAACTTAAAAAAGAAATGTAGTAGGTTGTCTAAGAAGTCCATGGCTTAGTACAGTGTTCTTTAAAACCATATTAAGGTGATTCAATTATATGCTATTGGACATACTATGACCCTGAGATTAGCTCAGTTCGTCAGGGCATGATGATAATAATGCCTAAGTTGTGGGTTTGATCCTTGTGCGGGCCATTCACTTAAGAGTTGGACTTGATGATCCATGTGGGTCCCTTACAACTCGGAATGTGCTGTGATTCTGATATTTTCTTATTGTCTGATGTCATCTTAAAATTTCTCAGGGGAAAAATGAGGCTGAATGAGATGGCAAGACAGAGACAGAGCACCATGTGTTTTTACAGCACACCATCCATTATACATGAGAAAAATAGCAGTTGCTCAGCTGCAATCATGGTAGGCATGACTGCTTCTCTTATAAATTCAGATTTCATTTATTCATTTCATCTCTCATGCCAAGACCCTGAGCCTCCACTCATTTCTCTGCAAGTATAACTATGCACTTGAATAGTTATGGTGACTTCAGTAGGGATTCCTCACATGTTGAAATTTAAGCATGAGAATGGAGTGTTTACAGAACTGAGGCCAAAAACTGTTGCTAGCTGAGCTGGAAAAAACTGGAAATAGCATAGCAAGGTAAACATTTAAATACAGAAACATAAATGTGGACTGCAGCATTCCTTCATACCCCTTTGGAAATTCCTGACTTCCTTCATCTTTTTTTTATGCTGCAAACAGCATAAAAATGCTGGATGAAAGTTTTGGTCCTGGTTCATGGATAGGGGAAAAAAATACTCCAATTGCTTGTGATCACCCTTCAATAAATTCTAATTTTTTTTTCTCCTCTGGATAAATTGTATATGTATTCATAAATATGTTTTTTCTATGGCAGCAAGTCTGACTAGTCCATTTATTGGAAGAGTGGCAGTTAACCTGTTGGTTTATGTTCCTTTTCTCTCATCATCAGTCAAAAAGTGCATAGAAAACACATAGAACCCCAGCAAATCACACTGTACAACTCAACATCGGATCTCAGAACGGATACTATGTGCCACTGCGTTCACTTTCCCTTTTTTGTGCTCATTCACATTAATAAATTATAATTGCATTAGCAAGATTGTCCTTGCCTTAAGTTATGGGTAGCTATTCATTAAAATAGAGTTGGAATATTTCTTCATGTGTTTGTTAAAACTTGAAGTCTCTGATAATGTCAAGCAAACTATAGATGCTCAGTAAGCAGCATTTGGAAAGCTGGAATTTGCTCTATTTCACTATTCTGGGTTTTTTCCCCCACACTGGAAGAGTAGGAATATCTGAAAGCACCATATTTTTACATTGTTTCTGCCAGCTTAATTGCTGGAACATGTGTTTGGTTTCAGATCAATTGTTATAAGGAGCAAATGTCACAAGAAAATTGATATACACGACAAATTATTTCCTTAGACATCTGTAAAATACTACATGCTTTTCAGATTGAGATGTAACATTTGGCTCACATTAGGACTGGAAGGCAAAGGTGTAACAAGCATTGGTTCAGTTGTTCAATAATACTTTTTCCATTCAATGAATCTTCCTTATTTTTCATTAACTGCCAATCAGGCCCTCTAGCTGCCATGTGCCAAAATATATTCTTTGTTATTAGCATTAAAAGTACTCTTAACACACAGACTGAGACACAAAGGAAAATGCCCTTTACTGGAAAAATACATTTTTGCTTCTTCCTGCTGGAAAAACTATTTGAGAAAATGTGCTCTCTGGCCAAAAAAATGTGATGTTCTATGAGTCTTGTCACACGAAACTCAACAGCCGTGAGGCTGCTGTGGATGGTATAGAGCAAAATGTGCTTAAGCTTAACCTATAGAAACAGTTGAGAGATTGACACATTATGTGTGTCTATGAATGTTTTCACTATGAAGTTCAACAAGGGGAAACACCGAATTCTGCACCTGGAATGGGCAACCCTGGCTGTGTGTACAGACTGGGGAATGAGATGCTGGAAAGAAGTGCTATGGAAAGGGACCTGGGGGTCCTGGTTGATGGCAAGTTGAACATGAGCCAGCAGTGCCCTGGCAGCCAGGAGGGCCAACTTTGCATCAGGCAAAGCATCACCAGCTGGTTGAGGGAGGGGATTGTCCCGCTCTGCTCTGCACTTGGGCAGCCTCACCTTGAATATTGTATGCAGTTTTGGGCACCACAGTATAAGAAAGATAATTAGCTATTGGAGAGCATCTGAAAGAGGGCAATGAAGATGGTGAAGGGCCTTGAGGGGAAGCTGTATGGTAGTGTCTGAGGTCACTTGGTTTGTTCAGCCTGAAGAAGAGGAGACTGAGGGGACACCACATTGCAGTTACAACTTCCTTGTGAGGGGAAGAGGAGGGGCAGACACTGATCTCCGTGGTGACCAGTGACAGAACCTGAGGGAATGGTGTGAAATTGTGTTAGAGGGGATTTAGTTCGGATATTAGAAAGAAGTTCTTCATCCAGAGGGAGGTTGGGCACTGAATAGGCTCCCCAGGAATGTAGTCACAGCACCAAGCCTGCCAGAGTTCAGGAAGTGTTTGGATGATACTCTGGGGCACATGATATGACTCTTGGGGATGATCCTATGAGGGGCTAAGAGTTGGACTTGATGTTCCTTGTGGGTCCCTTCCAACTCAGCATATTGTACAGTACCACTGTGATTCTGTGGTCCTCCAGAAGACATGATCATTTAGCATAATTTAATAGGAATAACTGCAAAAGAAAGGTTTACCATCTAGTTGTTTTCCACGAACAACTGCAAAAGAAAGGTTTACCATCTAGTTGTTTTCCACTAAGGTTCAAGTAGTTTCAACTTTCACAAACTGCTTGCTGTATCAGTGAAGGAAGAATCTGTTTTCAAAGAACAAGAAGCAGCTCATGCATGAAGACATTTCTATTTCTCTTACCTCCTGCTTGATGCAAACTTTCCTCTGTCCCCTGTATCAGACATACACAATAGCATCAGTGTTTAGGGAACTAGAAAAGTAGCAGCAGTCTGCTCTGAGGTGTTAAATATTACAGCTTGGAATCCATGTTCGACCAAGACCCCAGCAGGAGTGAGATCTGGCTGAAGCTGGAGCTCCTGAGATATATGACCTGCAGCTTCTCTTGGAGGGGAGATACCAGAATTCTCCAGGAAACACTGAGATTGTAAGAGATGTGTGGATACTTCCTGGCATCTGTGCTGTGCTGGAGTGCCTTGTTTCCTACTCTAACCTGCCTTAAAAGCATGCTGTACAAGGCAGGTGAAGCCAGGACAGAGCTGTTTCTGTGTGAAAGATTGTCGAGTCTCCCTCACTGGAGATATTCAAGAACCATTGAGTCTCAGTTCTGTGCCATGTGCTCTGGGATGACCCTGCTCGAGCAGGGAGGTTGGACCAGATGACCCACTGTGGTTCCTTCCAATCTCACCATTCTGTGATTCGGTGAAAGGCAGGAAGGGTTAAGACTAAACCCTGTGGAAGAGTCCATGTGCACAGAGCAGCAAAGGAAACCTCACTTTAAATATACCTTAGAGCAGCCATGCAAGATGGAAGTATTTTTATTTTTGGTTTTGTTTATTTGTTCATTTTTCTCCATCACTCATTAATTTGATTTTTTTTGGACCAAAATGTTTTAACAGAGATGAACCAACACCAAGAATGATAGCAACACCTAGCTCTGCAGCTGAAGACAACATGGGCACTCTAGCAACATACAAAAGCTCTGCTTTACAGTTTCAGCAGTCCTCTGAAGGGCATCATTGCTTCTAATGTTATGATCTGCACTTGTTATCATTCCTTAATGTAGCTTATACTCACGGGAGCCCTTAACAATTTGCCCAAGGTCAGTCAACAAGTCAATTGAAGAGGTGGAAAAATCAGTGCTTTTGATTTCCTATCCCTTCTTTCACCAACTATTGGACTATCACAAGAAACAGACCATTTCAGGCTTTTTGTGGGGGAGGGGGAACATGACAGCTTCCTTTTCAGACATCAGAAAATACTTTAAAGAATTGGTTTCTCTAGCAACAGGAACAGGAAAAAAAAAGAAGCCATCATAAGTTTTTTCCCACCTACTCATTTTTTTTTAATGTGGTAAAGCAGATGGCTTGGATAATGCAGGTACGGCAGATTCTGATTTATTGGCTGTAGATGGAAATATAAATACAGAAGTGTGTGCACTCTGCTGTGCTCAGTAACACCGTAAGGCTTAATGACTTTAGACTTCATACTTCTTTTAGGTTCTACTCATGTGCATCGACAAACACCGTTATTTATTGTTAGGGGAGCACTGATGGTAGAGCTCACTGCATGTAGAAATCAAACGCTGGCCATATCCTCTGCCTTCCCTGACAGCAGTGCTGTCTCCATGAATTCTCAGTTTACATCTTTGACAGCCCTACAGTTTATTGACCTGGCCAAATACTTTCTCTTAAGGTGTTGTAAATCGGCCAGTACCAAATATATTTAATGTCTGAGAACTCAACCTCTTGCTTTTGTCAAGAAAATTAAAAATGGCTTAGTGATCTCTTCTTAGTGATGATAAGAAGGAGATTATTCTTTTTATGACTCTACCTGGCCCGTGGCTAAGTCAGGGAAGCATTTCTTCTGCTCTCACAGCTCTGAGTGTCATGTGGACAGAAAATAAAATGTTTTCTTCAATAAGATGTTGAGGACCACATGTCCCCCTTCTGCTAAGCTGCTGACACTGGTAGAATATAGATGATGTCTGTTATAGAGTAACTTGTCAGCCCTTCTGAACTTGAAGACTAGCCTCAGTGTTATGTGCTTGGTTTTGACTTGGTGCCCTCAATACATTGGGGAGCATGTGCAGAAGTCAAATTGAAGCAGTAACCATATCAGGATCTGTGCTGCTCTCAGGATCCCCTTTCCATCACTTCTCATCCATGTATCTGCAAACAAATAATGCCAACACCATTATTAGGCAGTGTTTGATTCAGCAGTGCCACCAGTCTCTCTGCAGCAGACCCGCTGGGAGAATAGGGACAGAGAGGAAGAGGATGTAAAGAAATGTGAAGCCATTTTTTGGGCTCAGTTTCAGTCAGGGCACTACTGTTTCCGTGCTTTCCAGACTTCACCTTGATTGTTATGAGAGGACTGGGCTGCAGGCACTGGGTGGCTGGTCATGGCTGCTGACAATGAGCACTTTCTTAGGAAGCTGTGTGAAGCTCCCACAAATCTGCCAAGGCGGCACTTCAGTTTTCCCATGCTAGGAAGGAACACGTGAACACTGTCACCTCAAAGTCATCAGTCAGCAGCTATTTTAGTATGAGTACATGGGTTGTTTGGGCCATTGAGGCAGATGTGTATTTGCAACCTTTTGTTGTCCTTGGAAGGCTGTTGGAAACTGGCCATACAGGGAGCTTCCTCCCTTGCCCTTGGCAGTACAGCCCATCCCATTCCACAGTCATTAGACCTTCTCAGAAAGGGCTACTCAATTTATGAACAGATTTATTCCTACGTCCAGTTCGCCATGCTGGTAGATTTCCCAGCTTTTATGATGGTAAGTACTACAGGAACTTGCAAACTTTTCTGTCTAATGAAAAATTCTGATTTTGTTCCAATGTAAATGTCCTGGTTTTCAAGGAGGACTTGAAGGAGTACCCTGGAAACTGCAGGCCTGTCAGTCTCACTTCAGTGCCTGGTAAATTTACAGAGAAGATTATTTTGAGAAGTATTGAAAAGTGCAAGGACCCTGTGCTCTTCAACACCTTCTTAAATTTCTTGGACACAGGACTGTAGCGGATACTAATCAAGTTTGCAGATGACACAAAACTGGGAGAAGCTGTTGACTCCCTGGAAGGCAGGGAGGCCCTGTAGAGAGACCCTGACAAATTGGAGGGCTGGGCAACCACCAGCCATATGAAGTTCAACAAGGGAAAGTGCTGAATTCTGCACCTGGGATGGAACAACCCTAGATGTGTGTACAGACTGGGGAATGAGATGCTGGAAAGCAGTGCCATGGAAAGGGACCTGGGGGTCCTGGTTGATGGCAAGTTTAATATGAGTCAGCAGTGCCCTGGTAGCCAGGAGGGCCAACCGTGTCCTGGGGGGCATCAGGCAAAGCATCGCCAGTGGGTCGAGGAAGGGGATTGTCCCGCTCTGCTCTGCACTGGGGCAGCCTCACCTTGAATGTTGTGTGCAGTTTTGGTCGCTGCAATACAAAAAAGAAAATAAACTGTTAGAGAGTGTCCGAAGGAGGGCAACAAAGATGGTGAAGGTCCTTGAGGGGAAGTTGTGCGAGGAGGGGCTGAGGTCACTTGGTTTTTTCAGCCTGGAGAAGAGGAGATTGAGGGGAGACCTCATTGCAGTTACAACTTCCTTGTGAGGGGAAGAGGAAGGGCAGACACTGATCTCTTCTCTGTGGTGACCAGTGACAGAACCTGAGGAAATGCCCTGAAATTGTGTCAGTGGAGGTTTAGGTTGGATATTAGAAAAAAGTTCTTTATCCTGAGGGTGGTTGGCTACTGGAACGAACTCCCCAGGAAGTGATCACAGCACCAAGCCTGTTAGAGTTCTAGAAGTGTTTGGATGATACTCTGGGGCACATGATATGGTTCTTGGGCATGGTCCTATGCAGATAACATATCCAGGAGCTGGACTTGATGATCCTTGTGGGTCCCTTCCAACTCAGCATATTCTGTGACTCTGTGAATATCAAAGGAACTGAAAACAAAAATCACAGGATTCCAGAAAAAAAATTTTCTTTTGACTGGTGAAGTCTTGAATTGAACAATTGGAAAGAAAGAAATGAACTTTCTAACTAATGTCAGAGCAGCTGCAGAAACATTGGCACTTTAAAGAGCAGATGGTGAAGTTCTCTGACATGTGAGAGATTGCTGAGCAGAGTCAGCCTCAGATCATAACTGCACAGTATGCATGGTGCACCATCTGCCAAAGCAATGGAGAGGGTCTCCCACTGGACTGACAAATGGATCTTTTAGGGTCCTGAAAGCAGCCAGTGATAAGTATTTTTAAAATGTGTGCCAATGAGATCCATGGAGGCTTCTGGGCTCTAGACCCTCACGAGCCAAGCTAGAGAATATGGGAAAAAGTGGAAGTGAACTCATGGGAGGACTGGAGAAGGTTCCTTTTCACTGATGTAAGAACATTTGCTCAAGAATGTCTGTTATATAAGAGATGCCTTTTAATAGGTTGACAGGATATTTTAAAATGTTTACTGTGACATTATGTGCATCGAGTGTTCTATGTTTTGTGTAGCTTTTCACACATTTTAAACAAAAAATTTAAAAAATAATGAAATATTTCATGCAATTGTTGAAGCATGTGACATGTCTGCTCATGGAGCATATTACACTTTTCAGTCTTAATATAACTTTTCCTGATGAATTTTAAGGACAAAGTCTATATTTCAATGGTATTATTTCTTACTAAAAATACCAAAGCTTAAAAATTGTTGAACTCTTTTTCTGACATTCTGAAGCCCTGAAGGCTTTCACTATGTCAAGCTTATCTATGGAAACTTTTAGAAAATATATTTCCAATGGGCAAAGCTATTTTTTAAACAAAAGTTCAAGCTCAGTGGTATCATGAATTGCATATAAGAAGGTGTTTGAAGCAACATTAAGGCTAAAGAAAAATTGAGACAGCAATTGAAATAATTTGAAATTATAATTTCAAACTACTGTGCAGTTATTCTTGTGCTTTAGATTACTTTTTAAAAAGTACATATAATTTTCTGCCTTAAAGCTCGCAACTATATGATTTTTGAAAAATTAGATCTAATTATCCTCTAGAAAACTTGAAGGTATAATAGCAGGACAGCAACACAGCTTGAGTAACACTGCTCAAAGAGGCACTCTCAGAAACACTATTTGATTTCCAGTGGAAGGAGCTGTGCCTGCAACACTGAAGATGCAGCAGCACAAGTAAAGTTGTGTGTTTTTTTTCCTCAGTTCTCCATCTCTCTTCTTCATGCCCCTCTCTCTCCACTCTAATTCCAAGCTGCCATTCTTAAAAGCGCTGAGAACCCATAAAGATGATAAATGTTTTTTTATGATGCCTCATGCACTTCTTGACACCATGATGCACTGCCACAGTGCCTTGCTGAGGGTTATTGGTTTGAATGGTGTGACAGCATTCTGGGAGTCCTACAAGACATGCTGGGTCAGTGCTGCCCACCCCCCTTGCCTTTCATTGCAGAGTGCATATGGAGTGTAGGTGGCACGGTAACTGTGTGCTGAAATGCTAGCACCCCTATGGGGAACTTGTAGCTTAAATTCTGTTTTCTTTTATCCCTGCAGGCATGCACAAAGTTCACAACTTTAAAGGCTGAAAATATCTTATATTTCTGACTTACTGATGTGATGCAACCTATTTATTTCCTAATGGCGTTTAGCCAGCTTCTGTGTACATAAAAGCATGGATTAAAATAGCGTGGAAATCCTGTGCTGAGTACTTGAAAAGGCAACTGTAAGTATGCCATGTATGTGAATGTGGAATGCTTTTAAAGGCAGTTAATAAAATGATGCGAAAGCTGTAGTGTCCAAAAAAGGCAAAACTGAGATGACAGTAGCCATTCAAGCTGTATCTGGCCTTCATTATATTTAACATTCTTCTCTCATGGACTAACACAGCCATGTTTCCGTGATAAGGTTTTCTAGCTTGGACGTGTGTGCGAAGGCTGAGGGAGTCATGGGGCTGAGCTCAAAGGGAAGCATTGCAAAGTGGGCTGGGGGGGCTGCGACAGCTGCTGGTGGAGGGCTGAGGATGTTCAAACACACACATGGAACCTGATTTGGGGCAGAGTCACTCACTGAGGTCAATAATTTTGCAAGATGGGACCATGCATGAAACTCAGAAATGGCAGCTCCTCAGATGCAATAACACCTGTGGACACTGAAAAATACATTAATCTGAGTGAACACCACAACAGACCATACCTTTTTTGTCTTTAATTAAATAAACACTATGACTGTAATGAACAGTGTTCAGACGAGCAGTTTGTCTCTTCTTACACTCCTCTGAAAACTACTAGGGCTTGTGTCTACAGAACGGGATGCCTATGCTGTTCAGAGGCTGGGTGTGTACATCTGTGTCTTGTCTTCCCACCTCTCCAGCATCTGCCTTGCTCCTTGTGTTGGTTTAAGGTTTTATTTCTTCATTTCTGTTTGTAGAGGTCCTGAACTGCAGACAGCTTTGGGGTCTGAAGCTGTTTCTGCTTCTCCTTACTGCTGTGAGACTAAATTCTGGTCAATGTCTTGCAATATTCATAGAATTGTAGAATCATAGAATGGTTTGGGTTGAAAGGGACCTTAAAGATCATCTAGTTCCAATGCCCCTGCCATGGCAGGGAATCTGCCACCGGACCAGGCTGCTTCAACTTGGCCTTGAATGCTTCCCAGAGATGAGGCTTCCACAGTTTCCCTGGGCAACCTGTTCCAATGAATCATATGTGAGGATGGTGATACTGACATATGATCCAGTAATTCCTTGTGATCCTGGGACTACCTGGAGATGGACTTATGAAACTTCTTTTCTCCATTGCTGTTGTAAACTGGCTTTTCAGTTTTGAAGTCAAGCAACTAGTGATGGCTTCCAAAAATGTCCTTGGGCCAACAGTATATCCTCAGGAATCTCTGAACCTTCATTTCTTCTTCCTTGGCAAAGAGATCCTTACTCAGCAGAAGACATCATCAGCACTGGCTGCAGTTTGCAGACACTGAGTGCAGGAACAAGTGACTATGCAGGGAGTGACAGAGACTCTTTTCCAGCTCTGAAACTGTGAGGAATCCTCAGGATGGCACCACAGTAGTCAAGCAGCAGGTAAGGTCAGCCAGGCAGGGGGGCTTCCCTTGTGCGTAAGACAAAGAGAACATCACTATGCCAATATACGGAGAAATGATATCTTCCTCCTACCCACGGGGAATTTTAGAAAACCACAATAGAAATGGTGCAAACATGACGTTCTGAGATTCAGGAAAACATTTGCTTAGTCTCTGAATTTAATTGGTCATATGCACTGTTTATATCAGAACAAGAAATAATCTGGGCCTGATTTTTAATATGTAACAAAACCACCCAGTTAGTCACAGAGTATGTACACCCCCCCCCCCCCCCCCAAAAAAAAAAAAAAATTTTTTTTTTTGCGCAACA
>VWZG01001695.1:290648-315456 GCA_013396735.1 Grallaria varia
TTTCTTTTCTGTGCAGGAAATCCAAATTGAGTAAGCTTTCAATTGTAAAGCCAAAAATAAAGTATAAGCTAAAACATTTAAAAAGAGACAAAACCCATCTACCGCATCATGGGAGGAAAATTCTACAGAGTAATATTTTCCTCCTTTTCACTTCCCCTTCAACAAAATCTATTTAAATGTATGTGAAAATGTTATGTCAGACACTCTGAATCCATTATACCTGTATGAATTAAAAAGGTTTATTAAGATTTTATAGTTTGCCGTTCTAAGAATAATGCTGGCTAATTGTGTTTTGAAGAGCTTTTTAAAAGTTGGGAAAAGGAGGAAGCCACTTTAAGACATCTTCTATTTGAAAACTAATTGTTTTTGTAAAATGCAATTTACGTAACTGCAACTGCATCTGTCACTGACTTTTTTTTCTTTCTTTTTTTTTTAATATGTTTAATCTCTTCTCTTTCCTGCTGCAGCATGAGATGCCCACAAACACAGCCTGGGGAACTGACTGACTAATTACTTAGCGAAAGCAGTAAAGTGGAGTTTGGATAAAATATTATCAATTGAAGAGAGTTACCAGCTTTAAAGATGGGGCTATTTTTATTTAAGTTATATTACATTTTATTTTCTTTATGAACTGCACATAGTACAATATGTTCAGACAGAATGTCACTCTAAAGCAGACAATAGACTTTTAATAATTCAGTCTCTATCAAAAGAGCTCAAGATCAAACCTGACCCTATTTCTCTGATTAGAGATGTATTTCATGGACTCTCTACAGGCTTGTTAGCCAATCACCCCTTTTGGCTTTCTGAAAAGAGGGCACCATAGGAACAGGATGGAAGGAAAGTACATGACATGTAATATTAGAAATATATTGCTTATTACACTTGAGATGTACTTTTTTTTTGCTTGACTTCCCAGTGAAATAAGTCTTATGCAATTCTGTCTGTAACTTTGAACGGTCGTGTCTGAATTAGGAACAAGAGGATCCTTCTCATTTTATATATATAAAAAAATATGCAGCAGAGTTAAGGAAAAGGATGAAATTTAAATGAGGAAAGACATCAGTTTAGGTTCAAGAGCAGTGCTTTCTCCCCCCTGTGTCACTCACCTAACGCCATGCTCGTACTGGCCCACCAGTCGGTACGTATGGATCATGGTACAGGATGTGGTGTGGGCTGCCTTTCATTCAGTAAGGGAAAAAGGAACGAGGAGAGTGATGGGGGGCAGCAGTTAAGAGGGCACTGGAGGAAGGTGTGTGAGGGCACAAAGCAGCACACACCTGTATTATGCTTTCAGGGGATGCTGTTTTATCTGTCTGCAGTGGTATTTCTTCCACTGGAAGCTTATATGGTGAAATTCATTACACTACCCATCTAAAGTTCAGTCTTCTAATCAAGTTATCTAGATCCTTTTATTTCGGTGAAGGTGGATAAGGACTGTCCTTCCATGAGGTCACTTGCAATGTCTATCCAAGGGTGAAATGAATTGTCTTCTGAAGAAACCGTTCTCCTCCTGATGATAGAGGACATCTAAATGACTGGTTTAGACTTGACAGCTGACTTTAGGTAACATAATCAAATATTCTAGCTACTGATGAGCATCTTCTGTTCTCACTCGATATGGCTGGAAATAGAAGGTCTCTACACTTGCAAGAAGATAACCAAAGGACCTTGAATTTCTGCAATCCTTCCCTGGAGAAGCAAAAATCCTCCTGGTTGTCTAGTGAATAGTTACAAGAAACATAAGGGTGACAGATCTTCACATTTGATTTCTATGCTGGTTATACTGCCAAAAATTTCAGTGTGGGTGAGTAGTCAAATTAGGAGATTATATGATTGGCTTGAAACCAGACAGCCAGTCTTGTAAATGGAAGGAGGATTCTCTCTATGTATTTTCCTGTTTTCCATAGGAGGGGATGATAAAGTTAATACAAAAGTGTCATCACAGTCACAAGATACTGGGCCAGTCAAATGTAGTGATGATTCAGAGAGTAAGGGAAGGATAATAGCATGCAATGAAGTACACATATACTCTACTGAACAGTGAAATGACAGATAAAATTTATTGTCTGCATGTGTAAAAGAGAAGAAATTGTTAAGTAAACTAAGAAATAGGCCCTGTCTGTACCTGAATGGGGGGAGTCCTTTAAAGGAGGACTTCCAAACTTGAGAAGAGGCAACTGCAAGGGGAATATGACAGGGCAGGAAGAGGAGTAGTGAGTAGCAGCAATTTATTCTTTTTCAAAGAAGAGTTACGATGTCTCTTGAGACACAACTAGAGAAAACACCTTTTTGTCTTGCTGGGCAAATTTAAGGATGCCATTTAACTCTTCCATGGGATCAGTGAAGGTCAAAAGCACTAACAGGTTACAGCAGTTATTAAATATAACATGCACAATAAATATAACACTGACTGCTGCAAGCTGAGGGGCTACATCCTGATCGTCCTGGGCTCCCTTGTGCGATGCAGACTTTTCCTGGTTACTCACTGCTGCTTACTCCCAGAGACAGGCCACCTGGCTCACCCACCTACAGCCTTTCTTGTGCTCTGTGCATCAATACAGCCAGAACTATCCTAAGACTACCCAGGCCCATTCCAAGCAATCCTGCTACAACCCACCAGATGTATGTCATCATTCTTCAACATTTATTATTGTAACCTGTGTCAGATTTTCCAATTTGATTATCCAAGTTACTGACGGTGAATGCAGCACCCCCTGAGGAAGCAAACAAACAAACCTGACCATCTGAAAATCTGCAGGATAAATAGATTCAGGAATACTTTAGGCTTGCACCTTTGCAAGGCAAGAAACTGATTTTTATGGATGATAAACTTAGTAGCTGAGCTGATGTTTATATGGGAATATATTCATGCAAATGTTAGAAGTGACAAATAATGTAAAAATCTATTTTGCCTTTTATATTTTCACCAGTTTAATCAGTAGCTATTTTTATCTTTTTATATTGGGCACTGAATTGTTAGATCCACTTCCCAGTACAAAATGATAAAAGAAAACCTTATGATCAATATGGCATTGTCTAAATTGTGAGATTGTTTGCTTACACGTAGTGACTACACGATGTTCCTATGTTCCTGTTATAGGACATCGTATTGCTGGTTTTGCATCTAAAAAATTTTTAAGCGTGGTACAGTTTCTAATTTCTTTCCAGATTTATATATTGTAAGTAGAATGAAGCAATGTGAAAGAGATGAAAGGATTGATCGAGCACTTTAATGGGGTTGGCTGTGTGCTATACAGTCTTTCACCTTCATGGCTGTATCAAAAGCATATGTAGTAGCTCCAGTTAAAGACTATGTAAATTAAGTACATGCTGATTTTAATAGCCCTGGGGTTGATAAGACTCTTGAGGCAATCATAGACCTGAAGATGTCTAGATTAAGTGCTGGAGATTACAAATTAACAGATAGGGGTGAATGTTCCTTCTCTTGAGAGTAAAAATACATTACAGAAGATCACATTATTCCTTCCCTGACAGGATTTTCTCCAGGTACCAGCATGGCTCATGGGTCTCTTAACAGCCAGGATTGGCCCGATTTGTGTACTTTCACAAGTTCTTCACATTCTTGCAGTAGGGTGTTTTTGTACGTCTCTTAAATTTCAGGAAGAAGGATATAAATACAACTTGATAAATTTCATAGGTATTCACCAAGGCAAGATGATGTACATTTACAGAGTGGCTACAAAAATACAAGTTTGGTTCCAATAATTATACCTGCACCTATGAAGGAGAAGTTGTAATAACAAAGTAGAGCTTTCCACTCCCTTTTCAAAGAAAAAGAGACAGCAGGATGACATAAAGCTTGTAAATTCTTGGGGAATATTTTTTGCATATATTGTCCAAGCAACAGTGGCAGCATACTGGTAAACATACTCCCACTGTGTAATGTGAATTTCTGCCTGGGTTCACTACAAATTTTCACAAATGGCAGGAAAGAACTTGTTTTTCGTGGTATTGTTGAAATACGCAAGTGGCTGTACGGAAGAGAGTATTATTTTACTCATCTGTACTGGGAAAGTTTAGAGTGGTTTCTGTACAATTTGGTTCTTAACAACTCCATGAGTAGCCGCAGTGTGAAGCTGTAAAAGCCTTTCAGCTCTGTTTTTTGTACTACAATGAAGCATCTCTCCCTTTTGCTATGCAATTTTAAAATGTATCCAGTGACTTAGCTTTATTTGGGACTACAAGCGCATAATATATCTGAAACTCAAAAGTGAATGGTACACATTCAGATCCCAGCCTCTGTCTCAGCCTCCCTCCAGGACATCTGTTTCCTTCTGGGTGTTTGCGCAGTGTCTGAGATGCTGAGGCTTTAGCCTGAGAAGGGATCTCTTAGCACAGAATTAATGCAGGTATTGACAGATAAATACTTTCAAGGGATGCTGCAGCCTCATTGGATTCTCTTCTCGGCCTTTTATGTTTTCTCCTGTCACTTAGAAGCAAGACTATAGCATGGAGGTCAGTGTATTTTAACTAGATACTTTAAATTAGACTGCTAAAGCCGTATTTCAGATTGGAAGTCTACACTGTGTTTCTGAGATCCTTGGATGTTTTTGAAAATTCTCAGTGCCTATTTTGTGATGATCTGTAACCTGACCAAAGGATCTCATAAAACTCTAATATTATTCTTTAATGATACTCACAAACTTCAATGCCTCTCTTCCTTGCACTTGAAATTCCTACCATTTTTATTTGATTTCTAATAAAAAAGCCCATTAGTAGTAATGGTCCCTTGAAGCATTCAGCTTCAGATTTCACCCAGCTATAGTCTGGCATTGTTAGGGATTTTGAGTGCTGCTGAGTAACAGGGCAATGTGCATTTCTCAGCATTAAGTGTCTGAGAGCAGCTGAGAGAGCTCGCAAAAGAGGGAATAGAGATGAGTGAAATTATTTTAATTTAATTACTCTTAAGGACAGAATCAATAAAAACATCCTTTTTGCTGAAACAACCACATGTAGAGAGTGAAACTCCTCCTCCAAAATCTCTGCTGCAATGTTGAGTTTTCCTTTGTATCTGTGTGTGTATATTGGTGTGACTGAAAGAGTGGGATGTGTCACTTTTGACTGGGACCATAAAGCCATGGAAGTATCTGACTTGAAAAACAAGGCATCCCTGCCTCTGCAAAGTTAAAATGGAGATCTAATTTCATTGACTTCAAAGCTTGCAGCCAGTCTGTAGTAGCAAACACCCGTAAGGACTTGGAAAGTTGGGAAATTCACAACAATCAAGAAAGAGAAAAAGGATTAAAAATAAATTTGGTAACTTTGATTGCAGAGACCAGGGAGAAAACATTAGCCCTAATAAAATCAGTGGCTCCTGTTGACTCAGGCCTTCAGTTCTTCACACTCCTTGTGGGAAACATGGCCAGGGACAGTTCTCCAGGGCTTTTCCCTGACACTCACTTTTGGGCACATCAAGCAGTCTGAGTCTGTGCTCTGGACTGGTTTCAGGCATGTTCACTGACTTCACATGCGAACAAAAAACCCTCATAAATACTCTGTTGAAGGAAACATCTTAGTATTTTCATATACAAGCACAGAATGCTGTGTACATTTTTGAAGGGTTTTTTTTTTTTTTTTTTTGGCATTTTTTATAATTAATGTCTGGAGAAATATTTTGTACTTCACAGAGGTACAAAAAAGTAGAAGGATGTAGAATAAACTCATTAATGTCCAGGCAGATTGCGTGTTTCAATAATGGGCTTCATCTGGGTACATCCCAGGTCCATACCCAGGCTACAACCTCCTTTCAGGTAGCTGTAGAGAGCAGTAAGGGTCACCCCAGAGCCTTCTCTTCTCCAGACTAAACAACCCCTGCTCCCTCGGCCTCTCCTCATAGGACTTATGTTCTAGACCCTTCCCCAGCTTCATTGCCCTTCTTTGGACCTGCTCCAACACCTCAGTATCCGTCCTAAACTGAGGGGCCCAGAACTGCACACAGGACTTGAGGTGGGGCCTCACCAGTGCCAAGGATCACTTCCCTGGCCCTGCTGGCTACACTATTTTTGATACAGGCCAGGATGCCATTGGCCTCCTTGGCCACCTGGGCACACGCTGGCTCCTGTTCAGTTTCCTGTCAATCAGAACCCCCAGGTCCCTTTCTGCCTGGCTGCTCTCCAGCCACTCTGTCCCCAACCTGCAGTGCTCCATGGAGTTGCTGTGGCCAAAGTGCACTTGGGCTTGTTAAACATCATACCACTGGATTCAGCCCATCTATCCAACCTGCCCAGGTCCCTCTGCAGAGCCCTCCTACCCTCCAGCAGATTGACATTCCCACCTCACTCAGTATCACCTGCAAATTTGCTAATGGTGGACTCGATCCCCTCATCCAGATCATCAAGATATTAAACAGGACTGGGCACAACACTGATCCCTGGGGGACACCACCGGTGACCAGCTGCCAACCGGATGTGGCACTGCTCACCAGTACTCTGGGCTTGGCCACCCAGACAGTTCTCAACCCAGCGGTTATGTCTGTGATATAAGAAGTAAGTGGCATCATTAGGAAAAAAGCCCATTTGGGTAGGGACTTGAAGAATGAGACACCCTAGGGTAGTCAGTGTGCCACTTCTGGAAGCCTTGACTGCTCCTACTCCATCACTGACATTCAATTAAAACCTGAATTGGCTGCAATTGGCTGCAATGGGGCAGTCCTTGCCCTCGTGACTGATCTAATGAAGTCCATTTGAAAATCAACCAAGTAAACCCACAGCATTTTTTGGTTTTACAGATCATCTCTAAATTTGAGCTCTAGTATCCATTCTGATTTACTTATTCAAACATAATTGCTAAAGATATATCTAATTTTGTTAGGGTTAATGTGGTTTGCAGCAGAAAAACTCTTTAGATTAATGAATCAAATGAAATGGGTGGGTGCTCATTCAGGTAGGCAGTGTTTGATGCCAGTCAGTGCCTGCTGCTCCTTGATTTTCCAACTTTTCATTCAAATTGCAGAGATACTAACAACACTAATTTCATAATTTAAATGAGTTTGCTCTAGCATAATGTGTATAAGTGGCTCGCAATCTATAGTGGTAAACAGTGTTTTCTTCTATTTTATTTGTTAGTTGTTTGAAAGGCTTTGTTCTTAAATCTATTTTAGCATCATCACAGTTCCAGTGCACTGCTTATGTATTTGTAGTAACTGCCTTTTTAGCTCCCTACTCAGATTGCTTCCCATGCATCACTGTCAAATGTGCTTAAAGAGCAGTACATGCGGCGTGACAGCAGATTACTGATTGCAGTGTCCTTTGTGAAAGCAGCAAATCCTTGTGACCTCACTGACCTCCCTCTGCAACCCCATGATTTAGTCTTTGACCTTTTTGTATTTCCCTTCCTTCCCCCAAAAAAGCAAAACTGCCACCAATACTGCTGATGGTGTATGATACAATTCTCTAAACTTTGGATATGTCACACTGTTAGCTTGAAATTGCTTGGTCTTTAAAATTATACCTCATTTAACTTTATAAAATCAGCGGGTAAAATTATAAACTGAATAGTACTGAAATGATTCCTATGGCACTACTGACCACAAAGCTTGTACCTGAAAAAACTCCATATGTTTGTCTGCCTAGAGGTGAAGAAAGGACTGGTCACTTCGAAAATTAAAGATCATGCACTAATGAAACCAGTTCTGTCAATAGTCTTTTTTTTTTTGTGGGAAAAAGTATGAAATAGGACCCAATGAAAGTGGACCTAACTTGACTATAAGGGAGAGGGGCATATCTCTAGTCAAGGCAGTATCAGCCTCAGAGTTTTATTTCTTAATTGGTCTGGTGGATACATTTGGAAATTATTTTTGGAGGATTAAGAGAATCTTAAGGACTGTTGTAAAGTTACCATCTTTGATAACTGCATTACTAAAATCCAAAATGAGACAGTGATTGTCTCAGACTGCTCCTGATACAGGTAAGAGTAAGTTTGCTGAGAGGCTGTTTATTTCCAGACTGACAGAACCAGAACCACAGAATTCAAGTTTAAAGACAATAATAAGAAAATATGTATTGATTTCCTGCTAATAGCCATTCCAAACCAGTGAAGGATAAATTAAATGAATTCATGTTGATGTGTCAGGTTATACAATGACATGAGACAAAATAAAATCTAATTCTGTGATGCACATTGTGGCCTCCTGTGACAGCTGAAGATAATGATAATCTAAAAGTATTTGATGAGTCTGCTCCTGAGTGGAGAGAATTTCTTGAGACATTAAAATTGAACACAAAAAGGGCAGGCAGAACCCTGAAAGGAGACCTTATGACATCTTACAAGCCAAAAGACCATCTATTCTTTAAACATATGCTCTGTTGGTGGGAATTTGAAGTCTCCATAAGGCAGATTCTTCATTGTCAGGTACTTTGGGTTTGAAATGTCATCTTTCTTGTGATTATTTGTCAAGGACATATGAGCTTACAATAAAACACCATATCCACTGATCTGGATTCCCAGTGGGTCTGATTTGTTTGTTTAAAAGGGCAAAATCCCCTTCATTCCAGATGTAGGAAAAACTTTCCTTTATTGCCTCTGGGAGACAGACTATAGTCTGCATTCATATTTCTTCTAAACCAGTCATATACATCTTTTTGACCTGAATAATGAGATGAATAAATTCTTGCAAACACAAATGTTATTTGATTCTCAAATTAATTTCTGAAAGTAATGTTGAGATTTTTTTTTTTAGTTCATAAATTGGCGTGAAAAGCTTTTGAAACAGAACACAGGGAACTCACAGTCATATTAGTATGAACCTGGCTCTGCTCCTAAGCTATTAAAGTATGCCTGGATTTTGCCCTTTGGGTGTTGGAAGCTTCTTTATTTATTTCTTTTTAAAGATGAAACCTGCACATGGTTTTGTTTTATCTCTGTTAGCCAACTTCAGGAGGTAAATATTCAGAATGACACAGATGGATTTAGATTATTGATTCCTTCTAGTTGAATTGTGAGGTTAACTTCCCTAGACAGTGAACTGCAAACATCCTTCTAGGGTTTTTCTTTCTATTGCATTTTTTGGAACTGGAAATTTTCTCTGAGCTGGAGATATCAGACAAGTAATTAATACTCTGAATGATTTCCAGCTTTGATATCCTTCTTCTATTCTTTCATTCATAGTGGCACCCATCACAGAAGAAATAAAAAGATTACACCCGAGGTTTAATGAGAGTGAAATATCTAATACTTGTGATATCCTTCAAACAACATACACATGGCCATATCTAGTTGCTAATTACTGCCCTGGTTTCCATTGTTATTTTTGCAGTCCTTGCTCAAAAGCAAAACAGTTGCCAAGCTGTTAGATTTAGCCAACTATTGTCATTCAGAATGTGATATTTTAAAACAGTGTTTGGATGGACTCTATTCACTATCTCTTGCAGAGAGGCAAAAAAATACCCTAGAGAGATAGGCGATGCTTCAAGTTTTTTTTATTTGACATAGGGAAAATACCAAGGCTGATTTTTATGCTGAAATACGTAAGATAAAACTTAATCATAGTAGATGGCAGCACAGCTTGCATATCCAATATCTCCAATAGCCCCCTGTGGGCATCCATCATTCTGACTGACAAACAAGACAGTTGATAATAGCTAATATTAGAAACTCATTCATTTATTAATAAATTTTCTTAATTGTATTTAATAGCAGAACAGATTACACTGAAAGACAGTGTACAAACTCACAGGCTTATTTTAAAACAAACAGCATTAAAATGCAGCAATTAATATAGAAAGATGTTTTCAACCACATCTTTCTGAATTTCTTTAAGGGGTTTGAAAACATTACTGAGTTAAGTGTTATTAGTTATAAATGATCTATTTATACCAAACTCAATACCAAGCAAAAATTTCAGCTGAATTTCAGAAAGCATCCAGGAATCTTGTAAACTTCAGGGTAAAGACAGTCCCTCTAGCACAGGCTTGATCTGTACTTTTCAAGCTGCCTGTAACACATCTCCTCTTCCAAAGCATGCAGGCATCTGCACATCTTCTCCATGCAGTTGTCCTCCAGAGCAGGGGAACTGGACGATGAGCTGTGGACCAGGTGAAGGAGGTAGCAAGGGTGGAAGCAGTCTGAAGGGGACAGGGATGGGAGCAACAAACAGAACCAGCGCAGAAGGGATCTGATGGGTCCTGGGAACCTTTGAGAAGTCATAGATGCGTAGAAGCACATAATGATTTAGGTTGGAAAGGACCTTTAAAGATAATCTACTCCATTCCCTTCGCTCTGGACAAAGACATCTTTCACCAGATCAAGTGGCTCAAAGCATCATCCAGCTGGACCTTGAACACTTCCAGTGGTGGGACATCCACAAGGTCTCTGTTCCAGTGTCTGACTACCCTCATAGCCCCTGGGATCCCTGTGGCCAGGGTGGTCACCTGTCCTGGTCAACCTGCTAGGACATAGCTGTGCGACCAGGGGAAACCAAAAGTAAAAGCCTTCTCATGGAGGTTCCTTCCCCCATCTTGCCCTTGTCACAGATGTAGCATTGTGGGGATGCTTTTTCGCTCCACTTCAAGGAGAATTTGTCAGCGTGCTTCTCCTAGACCTAATCACGTAGAAAGTACACAGCCCTTAAACAAGCACTGAGAAAAAGGAATACATTTGCTCATGGTAAATTTGCACAGAAATTGGCTTTCTACCAACACTAGTGCAGGTTTAATAATCCTGTTGACAATAAAAATTGTAAGTGTAAGAGGAATTTATATATGCAGAATGTAATGACCCTACATGTGAGCAAAATCCTGGCCTCAAGGAAGACAGTGGAGGCTTTGCCATTGATCTCAGTGGAGACAGGATTATACTTGTAGTTTTGTCAAGATTCTATCATTAATGATCTTGTTTTTAAAGCGTCATTGGATATTTAATTGCATAGAGTGAGAGAGTTTTCATTGCATGATTAAAAAAGAAGGAAAAATATCATTAGGCTGAGAATTCTGTCGAGGCCGAACAGTTATATTCAACATGTGCCTAAGAGGTAAATCCGCCGGGACAGTGATATTTAGTAATGTTTAGAAGGTATTATCTATTGGAAAATCTAGCTGCTACAGAATCCTCCAGCAAATCCTTTCAGCACTGTATCCAGAATATTTTTGTTTTTATTGAGCATGAAAGTCTTAGATGTAAAGAGCCAAGTCAAAGAAGAATATCTTAAATTTATTGGCATAAGTTTGTATTTAATGCCTGATCTGACAAACCACTTAAGTGTATTTTTAACCTCAAGTATGTTAATTGTCTTAGCAACTTCATTCCTGACTGAAAGGAATATTTACGTAGTTTAAAAACCACTCTGATTTCCAAAAATAATGACTTCTTAGCATACCATGTTTCATTAGAATGAAAGATGTAAAGAAATGGAATGGAAGTGGGAAATAAAATTACAGGACTTCAGCTGATAAAGTGAAAATATGATAAAGAAAGTGCTGGACCTGTACTGTTTGAAGGATAAAACACAATTAAAAAGTGGCATTTAAACAGAGATGTATTTTTGTCCACCGTAAATATTTGTACATGCTTGATAACTAAAACCACAAGAGAAAATATAATTAGCGAGGACCATCTGGACAGTATGTTAGGAAGACCAAAGGATTGTTATTTTCTCCTTTTTTGTCTCCTCACAGATTAGGTTCCAGTCACCTGCTTCTCACCACTTAAGCCAACTTGTCTCTCTTCATCCTTCAAGGCTATGGTCCTGTTATCCCAGCAAAAAAACAGAGAAGGTTTGCTCCAGAGCCTGAAAATACTATTCTTTAGGTGGCCTTAACATCTGGTGTTCAATCATGTACAAATTCCTGACACAGCACTTGGGGGCTTTGCCAGGTTTGGGGAAAGTAACAAGGATTAGGCATCAAACCTGACATTTTGTCCTTTCTTCTTTTATAGGAAAATGTCAATGTTTATACAGTTCATTGTCTCTCATAATACAGGTAGATGTAGAAAAGAGTTGTCTTCAGAGGAGGCACTCGGGAATAGTTTTCTGGAAATCCTGAACAAAGATGTTGGTTTCTCTGCACTTAGGGAGAAGAACAATAAGGCACAATACAAAATTTTCTTGTTAAAATCTTTAAATGTCATTATTAGCTATCAAATTTTTTAACTCCTCTTATTCCTACACATCAAAATATTCTTTCTGACAGCATGTTTAACACTAAGAAGCTGTGCATGCAATCTCTTTATGTTGCATTGAAAGTAATTATGAGGCATATAATGAGTTCTCCTTTATGTCTCTAAGCAGATGGATTCCTATTATCAGGTTCTCAGAACAAACTGATAAGGTGTTGTGTCACCTCTAATTCCGGGAGTCAAGGAGGTAAACAACCTCATTTATTAATGATCAGGCAAAGTAAGAGAAATTCATTATCTCATACTTATTCTCTGTACCTGACTTTTACCCCACTAGAATGAAGGTGAGATTATATTGCTCTGAATGCTGGTGGGGAAAGGACATGCAATTTAAAACTAGTTTATGCTTGGTTGTCAGTCTCCTTTGGAGTTCCCAGAGGCAGTATTTCAAAAACAGAAAGAGTTTCAAATATTCAGAAGTCATCCCTGATTTATTTACCTAAGTTCTGACTATAAAACATATGTTAATAATGTTTTATGTCTGCTATGGCCCATATTTATGCCTGGTAAAACTTAACTAACCTCAGTAGAAGTGCAGTAGCAATGTGTATAACTCAATGGCTTTTCTCCTAGGAATACTCTAGTACAGCTTTATGAGTATTAGTTGGTGTGTTGATCAGTGGTTATGCTGATAACTTAGATATTTATCAGCTGATTTGGGTAGTACTCTGCAGAGCTGACAGGTAGGAGAAAGGTAAACAGCTTTGGCAGCTCTATCTTCCGAACACAGTCTCTGGCTCCCTAGAAATGGCACAACTTTAGACGAAGCAATTTAAAGATCAATCTAGTTGAACTGATGCAATCTGCTAATGCATGTACATTTAAATTAGCTAAATTGACACAGGCAATGTTGCAATCGATTTAAGTGTGCCTACATTAGGCCCTGCCTTAGTTCAAGATAGATCTACTTTAAAATAAGATCAATTGTATTTAAAATCCAGCAGCTTTCCAGGGTGGACAAAGACCACCCTTGCCTTGACGTTGGCAGCACTCTAACAAGCTCGAGGAAGGCTACTTTAGCTTATTTTAAATTTTTCTCCTCACTAACTTTGTTTGGTCTATTAAAGTACAATGTTATGGTCACTTGTGTGATCCTTTGAGAACAGAACTCTAAAAATAAGGTTCAAAAATCTTCATCCAGACCTTTGACTTAATGGTCTGAGTTTCAAATACAGTGACCACTCCCTGGTTGACCTCAGTGGAATTGGGGGTGCTCAGCATGTGTAAAAGGCTCAAATAACTCTCAAACCAGATCACTTATCAGGGGTTTAGCTTTGCATTTAAGAAGCTATTCTTTGTTCTGTTTTTAGACGTTTTGGTTGCAGGATTTATTAAATTTTTTTGTTTTCTGCAATGCAATTCCTTTACATACGACCACCCTTCCATTTTATAACAGTAATTTTAACAAACCTTAAAAGAAGGTACTAAATATATTCTCTAAATTTTATTTCTTTTGACATTTGATACACATGGAAGCTAAACAATACACAGATTAGCAAGTTGTATATTTTTGTACACTCATTCTCAGCTGCAGTCATCACTTGGCTGACAACCATCTGTGTCAACCTGCCTTTTCCTTCCCATTTTGCTCAGCTGAAATGAAAATAAATTGACAGAAACAACTTCTGCAGGGAAAGTGCAAAAAAAGTTAATAGAGTGGTGGGCATGTCTCGGCATCTGCAAGCACATTTTTTTTTCTATGTTACGTTGTATTTGTATTCAAATTTAAAATGCTATTTATTTCAAATCAAGGAAGGAAAAGCGAGCACAGATTGTTTGCTTACAAAGCAAAAAGCTATTGCCAGCCCAAGTGGTCCAACAGAACACAAAATCTTGACTGTTGAGCAGAACAAGGTGGAGGCTGTGGATGGTGCCACAGCGGGTGTCCCAGGGCTGGTGGTAAAGGAAAGGGCTTGAAGAACCAGATCAGCTAAAGAAATGTCTCATTTCCTTTCTGCATAGTCTGCCCTCTCAGACTATGTTCTTCTCTGTGTTCCCCAGGCTCCTCTTGGCCTACTCTCACCTTCTGCTTAAGGCTCCCTTATAAGGTTATTTATCTGTGAAATCAGAGGTTGGAGAAAAGGGACACAAGAGAGGCACTAGAAATGTTGCCTCGAGGCTTGAAATCAAGCCAGACTTGTTGGAATGTGGGTTTGGTTTCAGAGGTGTTTTCTGAAGACAACTGAAAAATGTTTTTGTGGCTTGGAGAGTCATATGTTATCCAGCAATCCTCATAAATAGGTTCTAAGCTGCCTAACTGTTTCTACTACAAATATTTTTAAATCTTGTAGTTATTATTATAGTCTGTACTTGTGGATCTCCTCAGTTTGAACCAGATAATACTGTGCAGCAGTTTTAGCAGAGATGGTGCCAGAAGACATTTGCATAAAAAAACAGAACAAAGGTTGCACAGGATTATGACTTTTGATTTGCCCAGATTCTGTGAGCTAGAATTGTAAATTTAACAAATATTTTTTTATTTTTTTTCCCCATGAGTGTGCACATTAATATGTAGGCTGAAGTTCTGGTCCTGTTTAATTCAGAGAGTTTGCCAGTGACTTCAGAGAATCAGAATTTGATGTATTCTCATGCTTCCCTTCCTTTCCATCCCTGCTGCAAGACTACACTCCTGCATCGCCTATCTGAATTATCTTTGCCAGTCTATCGGAGCCATGTTGAACCCCTATCAAACCTCTCAGCATTCTTTGGTCACTGATTCACAGCCCACAGCAATACTTTTTCTCTTTGCATCGTAAACAAGCATTGCCTGCAGAAATTATGTTAGTCTAAATCAGATATGTTCAACACCAATTCCAAAAACTAAGTTTAAGAATTTATAGGTTACAAATGCATACGGTTATAGCAGATTTCTAAAATATGTTAAAAATTGTTCTTTCAGCCTTAGAAAATTTCATTCTATTAAAGATATGAAAACTGTGGTTAGAGAACACTCTACTACAGACTGGCTTGTCCATCTCAGAGTCTCTTCATCAGCCCGACTTAAAGTTTAGTCTTGGTGCCAAGAGCAACCCGGAGAAGTTTCAGTAGAATTTAAATCATGAACAACAAAAGAAATCTGTGCACTAGAGCGCAGATTTTTCTAACAGAGCTACCATTAAGCTAATAAGAGCTGGCATACCTAATCCAGCTATAATTCACAGAGGTCAAATGGCAGATGTGTGGGAGCTCACGGCCAACTCCAACATTTCGTCAAAAGATAGAGTAACCATCCAAGTCTGTGGCAGGATTTATGGAGCAAGGCTCAGGCCCAGTATAAACATAATTAAAAAGTGAAAGTAAAAAAAAAAAAAAGGAAGAATGAAGCCATTAAGCAGAAGCTCTCAATGTCTCTGCGAAAATCCATAAAAGAACTCTTTAACTTTATACCTTTAAGAGTTTAATGCATTGAGTCAAACTATGACTTTCGCTGGCAATCCTCTACAATTTTCTACACCTTTATGTCCTCTTTGTGTTCACAGTATTCATGCCATCTAAAAAACCCCAAAGTCTGTGAGGCAATAGTGATAATAACCTCTTTACAAATTATGAGTGACTAAGGAGATTTACAGGGAAGCATAGGTGCCACCAGCACTGCCTCACCTGGGTCAAATCATAGGGGATATTTCACATAATGTGACTTTAGTAGGAAGTATAGTCACTTTGCAGCTGTCATTGATATTCTTACTGGTTTTTATGTCTGGATGTGGATTCAATGCAGAAGAAGAAATGAGGCAGTTCACTTGGCATTGGGATTACTGGACTAAAGACTTGGGCAAAGGACCGTGTGCAGGGCCCGGCTTCATCCCGTGAACTTCAGGATTGGTTAAGGGCCTCAGTTCCAGTCTGGTTTATCAGCACTGGTCACTATATTAAGCAAGTAAAATAATAAAGAAGAGTGATAGAAACAAGCTTCTTTGCTGAAGAGTAATAGAAATGAGCCAGTACTATTCTCGGTTTTGACTATGGAGTGGGATTGCAAAAAGATGATGCTATTAAGGAATGAGTCCAACACACATAAACAAATTGTCACAAGCAACAGACACTTTGACTGAAAGACTTCATTGTGCTTTCACCCAGGAGGTCTAAACCAAAGGTCTTCGGCAATCAAATATAGAACTTGTGTTTAGTCTGTTAGTGCAATTTTAAGAGTCAACTGACTAATAAATGTCAATATACAATTACGTGGGAGGCCAACAGTCTACAGTTCAACTTCTGCTATTCACCTTTTCACTGTACTCATAATATAAATGAATGCAGAAAACGAGTTACCTATGAATATTAAATAAATTCATAATACTGGTGACAAATTTTAGAATATCAAGGAAATTTTGTGTTGGATTTTCTTTCATCATTGAAGTGTTTGTTTGCAGACCAGTATTATTCAGCACAGTATATATGTATATATATATCCTTAATATACTTCAAACTCTATTACCTGTATTATACTCTTGCACTAAAAATAGCCCTATTTCTTCATAGCGAGCCTCTAAGAACTTGCATATCATGATTTCTGTGAGGGAAATCCCTGCTGTGGTATTTTGTGTTCAGCACATCTGGTTCACATTTTTCTGGCATTCTGAAAAGATAACATCATAAGGGGGTTGAAAATGCACGTGGAAGGGAAAATGCGTTAGGATGACATTTACATAATTATTTCAAGAGTATTCTCGGAAGCAAAACTGCAGGAAGGAAAGCAGGTCAAACGTTTAAAATATTGGAAGGGTTAAAAGGTCAGAACAGTTCTGTGCAGGTGGACTGTAATCCAGCAAAACATTTAAAACACATGCTGGGGAGGAAGCCACTTGCTGTTGAAAGCTTCAAAGAGCTGCTCCAAAGCACATCACTTCGCCTCACTCCCAGACATCTTTTTGCCATAAAATAATTATGGAAATATCTCAGGGGAGAAATCTCTCTTGTATTTCTTCTACATTTCCTTTCTCCTGGATTTTACATAAAATGATATTATGATGTACCAACATAAATAATTTAGGAGGAAGTGGGTTTTTTGTTGTTTTTTTTTTTTTTTCTTCTGAAAATACATCTGTGAAAAAAACAAGTTGATTCATCAAAACTTGCTTATTGTCTTTGATAATTTGGTTTCTTAAATGTTTATTGCTTATTAATTCTTTGTTTAGGTAGTTATGTTTTCTTCTTAAAATACTGGAAGAGCTTTATAGGGGACCTTCCTAGTCATTGATGGTCTTTTTAAAACACCTGGGCAAACTCCCTAAATTTCAGGGACTAAATATCATGCCAAGGCAGATGCAAACGTTTCAGCTATAGCAGACCTAATTTGGGAGTGGCCAGTATAAATGTCTCTTAATAAACAATCACGGAGGACAATTTATAATGACAATCAAATTAGTATTAACAAATTTGATATATTCTAGAGCATATGACTTGTGTTAACATCACTGTAATATACCGGATTCTAAAAATCATTTGATGTGACATCAAACATTTAAATGAAGAGATTAGGGCAGAGCAGAACCAGCAGTCACAGCAGCCACTTTGAAAATGTCCAGTTGTTCATCCTCAAAATTTGGCTGTAAACAGGCACTGCTTGAACAGTCAGGTCTTGCGGACCAGAGGGAATGAACTCTTAACATGTGCTACCATTTTTCTTCAATTCGGTGTCATGAATTCAAATAAAATCTTGGGTAAACAATTGCTGTTCCTTTGCTGTTCAGGGGAAATGAGCAGTTAAGCTGCTCTGTGGTTGTATGGGGAATGACATTTTGATAACAGGACACTCAACAGCGTGTGATAAACAGATACATGTGTTGGAAATGGAAGGTGGACAAATTCAGAGTGAAAGCAAGGCAGGCAAGGCCCCCTTAGGCAGCTGAGTGTTGTTCGTGCAGTGCTGCTGCAGACACGGCTGGGAGTGGCAATGCTTTTGAGTCTTGTAATAGCCCACACAGGCCAAGACAAGGTTTTTCCAAGCATAATTAAAGGTTGTACCAGAGCAGGCCTAAAGGCTTCCTGGCAGCCAAATGATAAGGATGTGTCGTGAATCTGCCTTTCATTTCAAGAGTATAATCGGAGATACTGTTATGAAGAAGGCAGGTTCAACTGATGGTTGTTGCCTCCCAAGTGGTTTATCCAGTTTGCAAATGTGCTTTTATGGTGGTGAAATTTGTAGAAACAGAAAATCTGAATTTGGAACGTTACAAACGCAAAATAAGGAAAAGGCTTTTGTTTGTTTGTTTGTTTCATGTAGGCAGTGGTTCCAAACGTCTAACTTAAGCTTCAGTTAGGATGTGTTAGGTTCATCAAAGTAGATATGGTTTAAAAATACACTCGGTACGCTGGAAGAATTTTTACAATGCCCATGTATTTTGAAATCAGGATAAATAACAAGAGCCAATATTAACACAAATGTTTTTTCTCTCTGCATACTGGTTGCTGCGGTTGTTACCTTACTGTTCAAATAACTTCAGGGATATCTGTCAGATTAACTTTCACTTGTATATTTGGTATCCGTTTTGTCTTTTTCTTTTGGTGTGTCATGGAAATTAAAGTACATGATGCTGTGATAGTTATATAGAACCTTACTTTTTATTTGATTATTTAGTACTCTCTAGTAACAGTAATTTTTTTCAGTGTGCTGGATGGTGCACTCTGATTTCCCTGGGTTTCCACTTAGAGGCTGTTACTGCTTGCAGTGATGACTCACCAAATGCACACAGTGGAGATATTTGCTCAAACAGGAATTCAGGATATTTCTCTAGCTTTTATGGAATTATCTTTTAGTTAAACCTTATTAACGGCTCTTAAATTACAGTATAGGTACCACATAATTTAAAACACGTCTCATGTATGCTGTCTTTTCCAGACATTATGTAACATAAGTAGTTTTGATTTGGAATCCTAACTTTGCTACTGGTTTAGTGTTTTTCTTGTGCTTTGGTTGGTTGGTTGTTTTTTTGTTTGTTTTTTTTGTTGCTGTTGTTTTTTGTTTTATTCTTGTTTATTTGTTTTTGTTTGTTTGGGTTTTTTTTGGGGGGGGGGGGTTTTCGTTTTTTGAGGGAGGTTTGTTCTTTTTTTTTTTTGAAGGTTACATACATTAAAATTTCCCTTGTAATTAATCTAAGAAACTAATTAGAGGCATGGCCTGACATACTTACTGCACTTTCTTCTGCACCAAAAGCTGCTTGCAAAATTTTATTTTACACCAGATTCTGGTCTCCCTTTTCAACCACCATTTCTCTAGCAATACACACAAATGTGACAGCAAATGCTGTGTGGGTCATTTGGAGTTTGTTATCTGCTGCTGCTTGACTGGTAAATTTTTAGATAATTAAACTGGGTGATAAATGGGGAATGAGGGGGCTCTGAGTAAAAACACCTCCTGTCAATGGCTGGTAAAAGTGCAACGGACACTCTGCGAGGGAAATCTGTGTAGATGTGTAACATAAGGTAATGCCTAAAAGGCAGAATAAAGGGCTAAAAAGGTGATGCTGTGCACATGCACGAAATGAGGAGAAATCAAAGATGATGGCTTAAGCAGGCATCCAGAGGGTGGGTGAGGACAGGACTGGCTGGAGGGAGCTTCTGGCAGGTTTTGGGCAGCCATATGGGCCCCTTGCACCCAGCTCTCCAGCAGGCTCTTCCTGAAAACAGAGAGAACAATGTCTGGGTGCTTCCTAGAACAATGTTATAAGGCCTTAAATGATAAGGAGAGTTTTGAGCTATGTTCAAGTATAATTCTAAATTTGTGGTAATGAGACTGGTCCCTCCTTGACTCCCACTCCCAGGAACTTCCGCACAATTATTTTTGCTAGGTGCACTTCTTCATTGTTCATGGTACGTTGCTCAACTCAGAGGTCCATCAAAAGCAAAACATCTGATACAACATAAATGCTTAATATTGAACAGCATCCATCACACCTCAAAGAACTCGACTGAACATCAAGTCAATACCTCTTAGTTTAATGTACCATGCAATCCCACTTAGGGGAAAAATATTAAAGAAACGTTGAAGCAGTTCCATCACCTCATCTCCTTTGCTCTTCAAGAAAAAAAAAAATTAGTGCTCTTTGTTCTTTAAGGAACTTCTGAATCTTGGATTTTTCCGAACAAGAAAATCATCATAGAAATGTTAAGAGAACTCAGAGAATTATCAATAAACTCTTTTCCGACAATTTAAGCACAAGAACATAGCCTTGGTAATTAAGACCTGTCAGATTTACAAGCGACTGAAAATCGTAATAAGAAGCCTTACACAAATAAATATAGGATTGGCTATCAACGGAATAGATCACAATTATTAGCTTCCATTATAGGATCTAAGAGTTCCTAAGTGTATTTGATGTGTATTTTATTATGCAAGTGCAACTTGAAGTCACTGGGACCTTTCATAGCTTCAGGTGACTCTGAGACAGTGGGAGTATTCAGTCAGCTCATCATGGAGCACAGATCTGGTCACATCTCCAGTACTCCTCAAGGGGCTGCTATGAAGTGCCATTTGGCTGGAGGAGTGGCCCACATGGCAGGTAAAATGTTCTGGGTATGATAAAAAGAGAGAAGATACTGACAATGTCAACAACATGACATGGAAAATTTGCTTACAGTACTTTCTGTTTACTAATCCTTTGTTTATTTTGTGTCCTCTCCCAAAAATCATACCTCTTTGGAAATAATAAAAAAATTCAGACTTATGATGGCAGGTTGCTAAGGTAACAGTTTGCTGATTCATTGAAGAGCTGTCTCCCCAGTCTCATCTCAGTATTCTTAATATTTATATTATGAAAGCTTTCTGCAGATTTGCTCTTGAAAAGGGAGTGAACTTAGTACATTTGAAAAGACATAAAAAAGTATTATTTTTCAAGACACATTAAGAAAAAACATGAACATTTGTCAGAGAAATTTGGTGTAAAAGAAAAAAATGCATTAAAAACAATACTGTCTCAACACTTCTTTAGCTTGACAGGATGATATTTCAAATTGAACTGGGAAAGGTATGCAAGCCTCCTCCTTCCATGACAAAGTGAAAACAACACTTGTAGTAATTTATCTATAGTCAGCTATTGCTGTTATTTTGACGTGGACGGAAGGAAATTGACCTGGATGCTCTATGCTTTTTGTTTTGTTTTGTTGACTGCTGTTTATTTCAGATCCCAGCAAAGTAGAAAAATATTGCCTTCCTTCAATCTCTAATCAGCTTTCAGAATAATTCATACAAGCAAATTCTGATACTGAACCTACTTGCTTATTTCAAAGACCTGAAATATATACTGAAAAAAATAATCACATGATTAAATAATTGTTCATCAATGCCTTCAGCGTAATCCTTGCCCTAGACTGTAAAAATCCTTGTGTTTCCAGCATCCTTGAAAGGGACTGCTGTTTGAAGTATGTATGCACTGATCTGTTTTAAAGAGCTGTAGGAAATGTGAAGTGGAAGTTCAGAAGTCAGAGATCTGATTACAACCAGTCCCTGAGAAAGATGGCTTGAAACAAAGTCTGTGTTCTTAAAAAACATCAGAATAGTAATTGCTTTCATTTCCCCAGCTCAGTAGGTAACATTTGATCTCTGATAAAACCTCTAGTTATTATTTACCATGCTGATAAATCCAAATTGCTGGGATTTAATTCTAAATATATTTGGTCTCTACATACTTTGGTGGGAAGTCTATAAGGGGATATTTATAATCTGTAAGCAGCACCTAATTATCAACTAAAGTTCTTGTCAAGATAATCACCAGGAGGCTATCAAACTGTTATGATATTCTTTAGAAATATAAATAAATCAGAGAAAACGGCCACAAACAAAAGCAACTATGTTGTGCTTTGTCAGTATTATTTGGGCACCAAACATAATCATGTTTATTTTTAAGACAAAGACTGGAGAGAAAACCAAAACCAAACAGAAGCAGGATAAAAGGCACACTGAGTAGGTTACACCAAGTCACTGCTTTGTTTAGTCTGACATCTTGACCCCAAGAGAAGAAGAGCTAGTGGAAATGTTGTATGAATAATTTAAGGAATCTATTATTCATAAGAAAGACTTTCTGGAAATATTTCTAGATGAAACATTGCCCAACAGAAGATAGAACTGGTGAATTTAGAGGTGCGGCCAGGAAAGTTCTGCTGAAGATGTGAGAAGATGCAAGGAGAGAGGGAGTCACATAAAGGAAACTCTAGATTTTCTGTCCCCCTTGTCTAACTCAGGGGTCCCTGATGAGGGATGTGATGCCTCACTGAGTGTGACTGGATAAAATGGAGGGAGAGGTTGACTGCAGGAGGGAAAGTGAAGCTGAGGAGCAGCGTACTCCATGAGGAAACAAGGAGGAAGCAGATTGAGGGAGAAGCAAAGGAAAGCGATTGCCATCCACTGCAAGCACTGGTGAAGGTGTCAGGAGGGAGAGTCCCGAGGGGCGGTGAGGCAGAACAGCAGGCGGTGTCTGCAGGCAGCCCTGCAGGTTGCTGCGCATGAGATGGGCGGTTTGTATAATTTCTGATTGTTTGACGAGGTGTATCTTACAAATGACGTCTGGCAGACTAGAGTTATGAAACAGAAAAGTGAGTCATTTCCTGGCCACAAGGACAGGAGCAATGAGGACGACACTTTTCACGATCACAGCTGATGGCAGCTGCAGCGCCCACTCAGAGAAATGCCTCCTTTCCCCAGCGCAGACAGCGCTCACTTGGAAACACTCCTGCAGTGCTGCGGGAGGCGGCTCCCCCTGCAGATGAATGGTGTTGGCTGTGGGGAAAGGAAGAGTCATTTTTCCACTCCAGAAGAATACTCCTCAGTATCGGAACTCTCAGGGAAAAAAAGGAACCATCTGGGTCCTTCCTTGCCCACGAGGATATTTGCTCTTCTCCCTTCTTCAGCTTTCCAAGAGAAAAATACCTCAATATCTGGGAGCTAGGGAGGCTTATGCACTTTGGAGAGAGCTGGCAGTGGAGAGTCGTGCTGAGCCAGACCTCAAAGAAAATGNTCAACTTTGAAGGCTGGTATGATAAATGACTTTATTTGACCGGCTGTGTGTCAGGGTGTTTCCTTCTTGCTGCATGAGGAGCAAAAAGTGCAAGAGGGATAGAAAGTTGGGAAAGGGGTATTTTGCAAAGTGAAAACAATTTTCCAAAAGTGATTTAAGCTTCTAACTGTCAGGTACAACAAGAAATCCTCCACTACTTGTTCTTCCAGTCAACCCTAGTGACATGGCAAAAAAACCCCCAAATAAGTGTTCTTCACGTAACAGTAAGTGGGCTGTAAAACTTCACTACAACATATTCTATGGAAAAGTACTGGGAAGTACACACAACATTATTTTTAACCAGGAAAATAGTAAGGGGGATATATAAAGGCAGAGTTGCAGTAAATTCATTCCTTATGCTTGATGCAATACATTCTGCTTCAGGGCATGCAGAGGGCAGGTACATTATAACCTCAGCATTTCTGAGGTGTCATCCTCTGAAGTCTTAATTGCCTGCATCACTTCACAGGGGTTTTTGAGGCTTCATTTAAAACTGTCTCTCTCCTTTTCTCTTGTCTCCTCTGAGCAGTGGAAGATGTTTGCCTATCAGTATTGGTTTTGTCCAGACTGAGCTGCTAGTCTTGCTTTTGTGCAGATGAGCGTACATGGCTGGTAGCTGTAAACACTCTTCTGACATCCTTAATATCTGTCTTTGTACTTCATTGCCTCTCCAGTCTGACAGGTGGCATCTCTACCAATATGATCAGCACTGTGAGTGCAGGATTTGTGTGAGCTAATTAAAAAAAGGGCTTTTCCCCCTTTCACTTATGCTGTTAACTGTTCTGTTCTTCCTGTAAACAAATTTGTGGTTGTTCTGGGTTTTTTCATTATCCTTCTCTTATAGTTATTGTTTTGGAGAAAGTGGCATCCATTAAATCCATTCACCCTTTTAGATTATATCATTAAGAAACAGAACAAATTTATGGTGGCCCATCTATGTGGACACAAAACATCATGAAGGTCACTGCACCAAAGGGCTTGTAATGTAAATCTAAGCTGCCAGACAGTGACAGCAGCAGTCTTACTATCTATAGGAATCAACTTGTACTCTGGTCCCGAGTGCCTTACGCCACTGTAAAAACGCTAAGGGGCATTTCAGAAGCATTTTAAGAAAATCGAAAAGATAATCCTGCTTCAGAAGAGGTTAATGCATAACAGAATTCTATTTATGGTTTCCCTTCTTTATTTATTGATATACAGTAAAAAGAAATTACGTCAGTAGAGGCACAGGTATTTTTCCCCCATAATGTTGATTTTTTTGGTGGTTTTTTTTTTTCCTTCTTTTTTTCCCTCCTGATATTCTGTGGCCAGCTGTGCATGCTGTAGTAATGGGAAATGCTTTGCAGGTATCCAGGCTTGTTATTTGTGCTAGCTCATGTCTCTTTCTATGAGACTCTGATGTCCTAATGAGGAAAGAAGTATCTTTTGCTTTTAGTCTCTCCCTAAAAGGTGTAAAAGGAAGTGATGTGGGATACCTTTGGTACAATTCTTGGCATTTCCTAGAGGACTAGTGAGATTACCAAACCAATCAAAACCCTCAAAAACAGTAAGATTAAGAAAGGAATAATCCTGCTCAACACCAAGAACTGATCAACACTGCTTTTCTTTTTTATTCTTTACATCTTTGCACTACAGTTTACATGAAGGAATTAAACTGCACTGTCATCCTTTACCTTTTCTTCCTT
>VWZG01001695.1:315532-329865 GCA_013396735.1 Grallaria varia
TTCTTTTTTTTTTTTTTTTTTTTTTTTTTTTTTTTTTTTTTTTTGGTAGAAAAGCATGAAGAATTTATTTTTTCTGTTTTAAGGCACCAATAATGAAGTGATAACACAGATGCTCATTAGCATTTGCACTGTCACTGAAAATTGCTGATTGCAATGGGACATCCCTGGGTTACATTATCCCCCCCTGGATTCCCTTGGGCCCTTTCTGTGCCTAATTATTTGTCATAAAGAATCTATATTGTAACAGAAAGCTCTCTTCATATATACCCGCAGGAAAAACAAAACAAACCAAAACATTTCACAGCTCTCTGGAAACGTGGCTGTGCATAATGCAGCACATACATTGTTTCACCCTGAAAGCAAACTTCCCTCTGGTGATACTGCCCTGCCTTGGGAGCCTTCCTGGTGGCCAGCCCCATCTTTTGCAGCTAACTGGCAAGTCATTGGCCCTGCTTGTGCAGCCAGGTAAGCCTCTGGGAAGGCCAGAAAGTGACAGCAATAAGAAATATGTTTGAGTAGCTGGTTTGTTTTCCTCACAAAAAGGTATCAGAAATCCCTTTCTGGAGATTAAAACAAAGCCTCTCTCTCAAAGAGGCCTTATGTTTTGAAGCAGTGTATCAGAAAGGATAAACATCTTTTTGCTCCTTGATTTCAAAGCCCAACCAAATTATGCATATGAGAGAGCAAGCAATTTCCACTGCGTTCCTGGATCTGCTCTCATATAAACACTCTCAGCCACTTCTTGAGAAGTCCCTGTATTAATAACATAGCAAAGCTGCCTTTTTTACAGGCAGTTGGGTTCATACAATCCCTCTCAATTTGCCTGACTTATAAAAAAATCCGATACAACCCCAGAATTAAGCAAACCCATAAGAAGCCATCTTTTCTAGGTCATAATTTGTCCTAAAGTTACCTAGACTTCTGAAAGGATATAGCTTTTTCATCTGTAATGCTTTTTTTGACACTGTTTCCAGTTGTGAGACTGGTCACGGTGCTGGCAGCTCCTGATTCTCTGTCAGGGAGAGCAGGAAAGTTGATCTCACACTCTCATTCATTACCAGTCTGGTTTCCCAGCTCAGATGCCCATTTGCACAGTGACTAATACCCTGCTGATGAACCATGGCCATAAGAAGTCCAAAGCCGCCACACCTCTTCTCTCAGGAGGGGTGAATTTGTGGCAGAAGGCTGGCTGATAGCTGGGAACATGCTCCCTGCTTTCCATATTAGTGTTGTAGCTCAGATGAGCTGTGCTCTCTTGGAACACTTACCAGGCTCTGGTTCAGATTTTACTCTGGTTCAAGGAGTAAGCTGGATACCAAACATACCACTTGTAGAGCACTCCAAGGTCTGTTTGTTCCTTGCAATATTTACATCCTATATACTGTGATCTTTTCAAAATAGCAGGTCTGGCAAAAAGAATAATAATAAAAAGAAAAAAATCAACATTTCAGTCATTCTCTTTTTTTTTTTTTTNNNAAAAACAATTTTATACTTTTTTTTTTTTTTTTTTTTTTTTTTTTTTAAATTTTATTTATTTGTTGAACACAGAAAGTGTTCAAAAAATAGAAAGTTCACCCAAAGTTTAAGGAGAAGGTAATGTCCAGTAATTTTTCCTGATGGAGCTTTCTTCAAGTAGTGCCAGTCTTAAGAGATAGAGGACAGACTCTTGTTGAAGTTCCAGAGTCTACGAAATGACTTCCATAGGATTGCCAGCACCTACCCCATGTCAGTCAGGAACAAGTATGAGTTGCCTGTGCTGATCTTAAAGCAAAGTGTGTTTACTAACAGAAACCATTTGTGTATAGCTATTGAAATATGAAGCCAAATACTCAGGAAACATCTCTCAGAAAAATGTGAAAGAAAACAAAGCAGACAGCTCTCACTCAGGTTGTTTAACGCACTGTTTGAGGAGACCTAAGTAATAATGTGATGACCATGCTACATAAAACTATGCGTTAGACAATAAGGTATTTAAACCATGAAAAATTATTGCATCCGATTTTCTTGTCTTCAAATGGTGCATCAATACAGTTGGAATTAAAAAAAAAAAAAAGGCCCCAGAGCATCTATATACCCTAAGAATACTGTAGAAATAAACTTGTTGTTACAGTCATGAAAGACCAGGACTCTATTCAGATTCTCCCAAAAATTTCGTGCAGGGAAGGCTTTTCTTGTCTGAGAGCAAAAGCCAGAATAAAACCACCCAGCTCTGTAAATTGCTCAGACAGATTTAGTTTTTAATTTCTGATCTGTCACGTTAGATACTGTTGTTTGTGTTTCATCTGATACAGTCACCCTGGAGGCCCAGCTGATGCTCAGTAATGCAACATTCAGTTTGTAGCCTGAGGGTCAGCACAGATTTCACTGCTTTTCCAGCTCTCACCGTTTGTATCACAGTGACAGATTTGACTGTGCATTAAGAGGGTAAATTTGTCCCCCTTCCACCTTATTTGGTAAATCAAGCAAGACTCAAATCCTAGATGAGATCACAGAGACCTGATGGCTGGGAGGGAAGTAACAAGAGGGAGATAAGGATAGAGGGTAGAAATTCAGTTCGCCTATTTTTTTGTACTATTCATCATGGATAGGGAGCACAAATTATTCCTTTTGACTCTGTGTCAGCTTTTTTATATTTTATTATGCCTTCTCTTTATTTCTGCTCTTCTTTTCTTTATGAGAAAAAGTACGGCCAGTTCTTTCAGTCTTTGTAGAAGATTTTTAAGTTCTGACTGCTCTAATGACTCTGCCGTGCTAGAGGAGAGGAAACCTCCCAGTCATTCCTCTGCACCTGTCACGTGCCTGCCCCTAACCTGAGGAACAGCAATGCAGAGCTGCTCGATTGTTTGTTGGTGCATAAAAATACTGCAGGAAGACAATAGAATAAATGTGGTTGCTGCTGTAGGAGTGATTCTATTAATTTGATAATATTAATTAACTCATTTTTGGTGCCTTTTTCAGCTGAAATATGTAAGACAAAAGTACAGTGTATGATGTGAGAATACACCTTATTAAATGCATTTCCCAGGTCTGCACTAAAATGTCAGTGGCAGAAGCTGAACCTCTACGTTATTCCCTTATTCTTTTCAGGGGCAACGCAACCTGTTAAAACGGAGCTATTAACACTCATAATTTATAAAGAGATTAGACAATTTGATGATGCATGCTGAAATAATGCAGAGAATTATTAGAATAATAATGTAAGTACATGCCTCTGTGGTTAACTGTCCTCCATTCCTTACTTTGCCTGTTTATTCACCCTGCGTGTCATGAGAGCTCTCAGAGAGGGAGCTGCTTTTCTGCTGCTGTTCACAGAGCATCTAGTGCAATGAAACAGGTATTGATCTCTGCTTGATAGGCTAAGTACCATCGCAGGTAGAGGGAAAAACAGCAGTAGCTTTGTTGAATGGATTTCCATTTCCTTTCTTGTGAGAGAAAGACATACTCTGTATGATATTGTTGAAAATGTCAGTGCTGAAAGAATGATAGTAAGTAAAATAGAGCTGGATGAAGACAGAAAAAAGATTATGACTGACAATTTTGAAAGTTTAGATATTAACGAAAGAACAAAAATTTCAGTGAGATACCATTTGGATTTTTATTAATTAGCCAGTGCAAATCCTGAGTGTTATACTGCCATGTCATAATAAGAATGCAGTGTTTATTATATAAACATTACCAGGTATTCTTAGGACATGATCCAACTTGCAGGTTATGAAAAAATTTCATTGTAACAATGTTTTTAGAGGAAAAGACTTGTGAGTAGTAGAGATTTCTTTTCTACGTTTAGAAATATTAGGATAGGAGCAGGTCCTTTAGATGGTTATGGGCCGATATTTTTTTTGAAATTTCAGAGAAGATTTACTGAGAGTTTGAGCTATAATTTTCCCGTGAATGAGAACTATCGTATTTTGCTTTCTCTTTTTACCACAATAAATGAATTTAACAAGACAGCAAAAGACCCTATCAAGCCTTAAGAGCTGGAACAGGACAGGTCTTCTGAAATGCTGCTCCCATCCTCTGGTGTTGCACAAAACTGTGTTACAGAGTCCAGCCATGAACCATGCTCATTACCAGTCCTCTGTTGCTCCTGTGAGCTCTGTATGTTGAACACACTGCTGATGTTCAGCTGAAATAAATGTATGTGCATATATTTATTTTCCTGTTCACATCGTTCATGTTCCTCCCTACGTTTGCTTCTGTCTTAATTAATCTTTCCTTGGCAAAGGTAACCAGAACTTAGATTACATCTCACTATGAGCTCTATGGCACAATTCATCATCCCCTGGCTGCACTGGAAATGTTTTCCCAGCATACCCTGTGATTTAATTTATCTCATTCATTGCCACATCCCACTAGTGCCCGTAGACATCCCTGATCAACAGCAGCACACCGTTTCTTTCCCCTCACCATTGCTTTTAACTGGAAAGTTCTCTCTTCATGGCATTTAATCCTGAGGTTCGAATCCTGTATTTTATGTTATTATTTAACTTTTGAGCCCTTCTCACCTTGAGTATTCTAATTTACTTCTCCTCAAATGATATCCCAATCATCTTCTGTATTAAAAACTAAACATTTCCCAGTTTCACGTTATCCATTCATTTCAGCAGCATTTTGTGCTAATGCCATCAACAAAGCAGCTGACTGCTCCAAGATGCATCCTGAGGTAACCCACTGATAAACTGGCTTCAGCTCAACAGTTCCATTGTCAGCACAATGTATTTTATCTGTCTCAATAAGTTCTAGGACTGTTTCAATTTGTTAAAATAGACTCCATTTTTTTCTATTAAAGCATTCAATATTCTTTTGGTTATCATATCAAATATTTCATCTAAGCTCAGTGAAGAATCTCTAAGAGCATTTATTTTATTAAAGGTCAAACTGGCACAAATGAATGTTGTCAGACCCATCATGTCTTCCTTTTCTTCTTCCATGTGCATTACAGATTTCACATTTCCTTCAAATCCTTGCTTATCATTGAGGTAAGACTAATGGACTGTAGTTTTGCAGATTGTTTTGTTACAGAATATAGGTACAATTTTTGTGACTTTTCTGTTTATTTGGCTATCCCTGCCTAAGTTTTATTTGCAACCTTTTCTCATGAATTGGCTGCTGTATTCGAGAAATTATTTCATAGTTCTGTAAGGAGGCTTAGCTAAACTAAGTGAATACACCTTGAGTACTAGCATCTATTGCTATTATTTATGCATTCTCCAGTTGTATGTACTTGACTATCTTCTCACACTTAATGTATACAAATGTGCTTCTTTTAGATATGGGAACATATTTTGTTGTTGTTGTTTGGTTGGGTTTGTTTGTTGTTTTTTAATTTATTTTTTTTTTTAAATTAAGGGTCTTTCAAATTAAGCTGGTCTTATCCGGTGTATGAGGATGTGCAGCATTGCTGTGCTGTAAAACTCTTCTCAATTCACTGCTCACAGCACTGAGTGTGTTAGCTGGATGCCAAGTATCTCTCCCCCCATGCAGGAGAAGGCCTCAGCTCTCATCAAGATGATGAATGAACCAAGGTGATGCTCCTCTACTTAAAATAACAAAGCTACATTCCATGTGGGCCACATTCTGAATAGTAACTCATTTCTAAATTTCTGTTTCTAACTGCTTGTCTAAAATTGTTTGCTTAATTTTCTTTTCAAGAACTAATTAAAATGGATTTTTTTGGCAATTATTCACTTTCTCCTTGCTTTTGCTGACTTTTAAGATAGAAGTCTCATTGTTGAGTGGTCATTTTAGAATCGGAACTCCCTTGTTAAATACTACACAGGCTGAAAGGACTTTACAGTTCCCACTTAACAGCATAAAAACGGGGAGGGGCGGGGGAGGGACCCTCATAATGAGAAATAGGGGTCTCCATGGAAATGAGGTCATGGAAATGGCATGAAAAGTAATTCACTGGAGTCAGGAGGCTGCTAATACTCCTCAGATGTATCCCATGACAAATGACAAGTGCTACAAGTGTTGTAAGAGCCGAGCTGTTGTATTAGATCATCTGTGGGAATACCCTCTTTTCATGAAACAAACAAAACAAAAAGTCAGCCTCTTGCCAAGACAGTCGAGAATGAGATGAATCACCTCCACAGCTGACTTCACAGCAGGAACCAGAAGACGACATAAACTGTGATGCAGAGAATACCAGTAAAGTAGAAACTAGATAATGATAGAAACAGTTATTCTTGACAACATCAGTGATATGAGGGCACCTTTTTTTCCTAGAGAAGATAGCATTAACAAAACTTTGTAGATATAAAAAAATGAAAAATCTAGATTTTTTGTTAGTTTAAATGAACTATGCCAGTTCTTTGTAACCATAATCAGATTTATGAATATTACTGTTGTCCAAATTCTGGTGTAAATGTGGTATATCTAAGTATTAGTCTTGGATTCCTTCTTGTGAGTCTCTGGTATTACTGGAATCTTCTTCTAACAAATAGGAAGGGTATAGGAGAGGGGCTGATTCTGGCAAAGCATCATGTATACCTATAGCATAGTGCATAAGGTGATGCACTGAGGTCTATTTCTTTAGGAATTCGAGATGTGTACTATAGGATACTGTATATGAATTTTGTCTTTTGGGAGACTCTTCGGATTTTAGAAATTTTCTTCCTTATGCAATTTATCAACACATACACACATCCCCACGTGCCCACCAAAAAAAAAGTAAGAATGAGAAAGAAAACATGGCATAATTGGAAAGTTAGAGCTATGTCTTAATTTGAGTATCCTCTCAGAAAAACGTATCACTATTTTGCATAATATCATGATTTGAAAAGAACTTCAACCCCTTGATGTGCAGCTAAATCAATTACTGGATGTACATTTTTTATGAACATTTTGTTCTGTGTATATATGAATGAAACATGTTTTAAGTAGTTACCAGAAAAATGCGCCTTATGACAGCACTGCAAATTATTCTTCAACTGTGTGTCTGTAGTTAAATTATTGGAAAGGCTGTATTGTGACAGTTCTGTGGGACTTGAAAATATTTGTAAAATTCCCCTCAATCTAGTCACTGCTTCTGCTAAGAGTGCAGAGGCAAAGGCTTAACTCTCATTCAGGTGGGACAGTCTCCCAGCTTCACAAGAAGGTGGTCAAAGCAACCCCAAGAGATTCCTGTTTCTGGCTTGGACATCCTTGCTTACAGTTCAGCAACCAGTGTTTAGTCCATAAATTTTCACCGTCTGTGTAACTTGTTTTCTCTATGTCCTCACTACTGCTCTCTGAGCTTTTCCTCCTACTTATCTCATACCAGTGATATCCTCAGGGCAGTACCATACCATGGATGTGGCATTCATGGTCTAGCATCTATTCATACCTTACTAAACAGACCCTCATTTAATTGCTTCCTTGGACAGTTGGAACTGATACCAGTGCAGTTTCTAGGCTCACTAGTTTCAGTGAGTTCTGCCCCCTGGAGGGATCACTGGGAGCAAAGAGGCACAAAGACAGGACACTTGGCATGGGAGGGCATGGTGCCAGACCTAGGAGGTTCCCTTTTGTCCTGGGCTACATGATACCATTTTTACCAGCTTTGCAGATGACAGCTGTTAGGAAGGAAGGATGAGACCAAATCAGCCATGCATTTTTTTCTTAACTCTTCCCTTCTAGGCTCTTCTTTTTCCCCAGTCCTTGAGATGTGAACAGGCTGAGCTACAGCAGGAAGAGCAGATCACTCTCTCCTGTCCCAGATGAAGCAAGTTCTAGCATTTTTTATCTAAAATCAGATTTTAACAATAACTAATTCTTATTTAAAAAATGTACGTATTTACTGTAGCTATGCTATATAGTATTTTTGAAATAACCTTGCAAAACTACATAGACTGCAGTGAAATATGGATAAGATATTGTTTTCAGAAGGTATCTATTTTACAGGTGGGAACACTTTGCAGCTCTGACAGAGAGTACTTATTTTTTAAATCACAAGAAGAGACAAATAGATTCCCCTCCACCCTGACATCTTAGATGGGATGAAAGCATGATATTTTATAGAAGAAAAAAATGAAGAAGAAATTTATCTGTGTTAGTTGTGCAGTACATGTTAATGACATTCTGGGTTTAAAAAGATGAAACCAAGAAATTAGTTTGTAAATTCTTTAAAGGCTAATCCTTTATTTTTATGATTTGGTGTTGTTAGTGTATTTGATATGCTACAACTGTTAGACTAAACCAGTTTCTTCTCATCATGTTAATCAGGGATCAGCACAATTTTTCAGTTACAACTTGATAGTCAGAAAGAAACTTGCTTTGGCATTAGCGTAAGGTCAAGATACTGTGTCTTTTGGTGCAAAACCAGACAAACAGGACTTGGGAGGAACTTCTTTCTCTCTAAAAGGTGGATGCTGACACTTCAGCCCCAAATTTATTCTTTGAAAATTACTCATTTAGCCAAGAAAGAACTGCTGCCCACCATACTTCCAGCTAAACGAAAGTGTTTAGTTCAAAATTTATTTAATGAACAAACTTGCATACACTGCGATATGCAGGAAATCAGATTAATGTACCAGAATGGGGTTTTATGCCTTCAAATCTTCCGAATTAAGTTCAAGAGTGGAGCCAGGACCAATAGCCCTAGATTGTTCTACGGATTGCAAACCACCACTGGCCGGGCCATCTCCTCGACTCTCCCCTCCATTAATGGCACTCGCAAAGGCTTCCTTTCCAGCTGAAAAGCTGGGTTCAGTGAGACAAAATCACTACATCAGAAGAGAAATTCTTGCCAGTTCCTGTGTCACTCTGGCCAGAGAAACTGTGCCACAACCAGCTGTTTTCTCAGGGAGAGGGAGACAACAGCTGGCCTGAGACACCACTGCCTGACAAAGGTGGGCAGGAGGAGGTGGGAACCTCCCAGCCCCCTGTTGCTGCCAGGAGAGGGTTTCTCCTGGAGATCCACATAACTAATCTTTGCAGGGCTTTTCCTGCAGCAGAGGCCTCTCTTTTCATCCTTTCCATATACCTGTAATAAATCTCTCTGAACAGCCTGCAGCATAACTGTGTGCTCTATCCCCTGCAATAACTGCCATGAAACATTTCTGCTGCCACAGAGCAATAAAGCTCTGATGGGGCACATGGCCAGGGGGATCCGTAATTCCTGTAATACTTTAATCAAACACCTACATTTTCAGAGCTGAACTGTAACTGTGCAGATTCATGTGCCTGAACTTTTGGAGAAAAAGAACAGCCAAATTGCTTCACCGTTGTGACTATATCTGAGCTACGTGAATCTCCGGGTTGTGTTTTGTCATGGATTTATTAAAACAATTAAATACCTATCAATAAATAAATTTTATAACAACCATTAAGGTCCCCTGATGTCCAAGCAATCCACAATCAATATTTCCACATGATCAATTGATAAACAGCATCACTCCTATTACATATAAAAGATAAATGGCATATAGAAAGCCAGGATATGACCCTTTTCAGACAGTGAGTTATCTTCACCTGCAGGGCTGGATGGCCCCTGTGTAGAGGCTTTATCAGGTGACATTAAGTTATTGAATACAGACAAAGGGAAAAATCACACTGCTACAACAGAGGTGTTTTCATGGCACTGCTCATCCAGCATTATTCTAAGCAGGAAGATGTGTTGCATCCTTGATGCTTTTCCATCTGCATTGTGCAGGTACCTGGGTTTTAGGTTTTGACATTAGCAGGTCTTGTCAAGAACTACCAGGCATGCGTGTCCCTCACAAAATGGTTATCTTACCACTTTCTCATTCCTTTCTGCTTGTGTGTTGGGGTGTCAGATGGGGTATCGGAGCCCCAGGGGGAAGGCGTCACCTGGGACACAATAAGCTCTGGATTCAGACACAAAGCCAGGCTTGGGTCACAATGACACAGACACTACATCCCTTTTCATCTCAGATCCATGCCTTCCTCTTTGAAAAACCCCAGATAGGATGACATTCCTAGACCACCATGGGGCTTGTGCTTTTGACAGGGAGAGATTTGGCCCAGCAGCTGCTTCAGGTTTCTTCTGCAAACCTACCACTGACAGTGATACTTTCTATACTGCTATAGGAACCTCATTCCAGTAGGTTAAACATGTGCTTTTTGGTTCTGCACATCCAGCTTCTAATAAAGAGTTTGTACATATTCATTTTTAAGCCTGACTGAATATGTTGATTTTAAAAATGAGATTAGATTTAAATTAGTATTCTGCACAATAAGCTGTTCTAAAAGGCTTTAAATGATGAATATTTATATTGCTATTAATTTGTGGTGCTACTAGTATTTTTCTTTAACGGATAATTATCACAACTAATATGCTTGAATTATTCTAGGAATATTACCATTATTTTTTCTGTAAATATTCATTCCTGCACTTGAGCCTTCTAATTTAATGCACAGGCTGAAGCAAAACGTTATTAGAGCCTTTTAAAGAAAAAAAAAAAACACCCAATAACCTCAAAAGCAACATTCTGTCTCCCCAAGCACTAGTTTGTTGTAGGTTTTTTTTAATAAGCTTAACACTAAATGATACTCAGATTTTTCACCCCGTAAGTAGATTTTGGTATGGGTCAAGCATTCAAAGATCTGCTGGCAGATAACAAAAAGAGCCAGACTGTGTGCTAGAAAATTCCATAAGGCATTAAAAAAGAAGTAATATTTTCCACAAGCTGCTTCCTAGCAGCTCTTCCAGCTACAAGAACATTGCTGGACACCTACCATTGCTACTACCAGGTAGTTCATTCTGCTCTTAGTTCACTGTGTTAAAAATAGGGCAGAAACTTAAAACACAACCAATCCTAAAAAGAAATAAACAAACAAGAATACCCCTCCCATTGAAACACTCTTATTCCCAAATAGAAATACTTTCAGACTTCTTTTTCTGATCAGATTAAATCTCATTGAAACTGATGTAACTACTCTTTTCAAAGTATGCGTAAGAATTTTCCAGCAGTCAAATTGCCATCTTCCTTCTCTCGCCTTTCCACTGGGACTTGAGATCTCAAAGTTTTAGACATGCATTTTAGGTCCAATGAGGGCATAATACTCAACAAAAGATAGGAAGATACCATCACTGTACTCCAGTCATATTTGAAGTGAAGAATGTCACATGAACCACTTCCAAAATATGTACAGGAAAATGAACAGAAATGAGCATGTGAGTAAGAAGGCAGGAAAAAAACTTTCTGTCAAAATCAGAGTCCTTTGGGATATTTGACATTCACAAAATACAGACCAGACTTCATATGTCAAGGATACAAAAATGTGTCTCATGGTAGAACCATCCAAAATGTCATTATATCATGGTATATAATGCCAGCAGTTTATACAAAAAAAACTCCTAAGGAAAAATAGAAAAAGAGGAGATTTTATCTATAGCCCTTGTAATTTGCTTACTTCTCTTAGTCTGCACAGTCTTACCTGTGTTTCTCAGACTTCACTACTGAAGACCAGTTCGGGGCTGGCATCCCGGTACAGGTTGTCTCCTGCTCATTCGGGAAAGACCAGAAAGCCGCTTTGGGTGAGAAGCTGTAAGCTAGAAAGGTTTGCCACATCTTTTGCCTTATTGGCATCTACCTAAATCTGGCAAAAAACCTAATCCTAAAATGTCATATATGTGACCGTGACATGTCCAGGAAACTCGACACATGGAAAAATAGAAATGATGAGCAGTAGAATAGGCTGCCTGAGGATGTCATTAAAATATAATTGATCTTACTTTCAAGCAGAAGGCTGGGTTAGCTGTCTCATGAGGTGTATTTAAAATACAGGACTTGGGTATGCATTGCCAGCTCTGCCTGATCCCTGGTGCTGCCAAAACTCTGTGCAATTGAGGTCAGAGAAGTCGAGGTCTCCATCAGCAACCCTGCTTGATATGGGCAGGAGATGAGTACTGTGGCACCCTGGCATCGAAAAAACTAGTCTCTTCACTTCACTTTCTGTCAACCTCTAATACTAAGAGGCAGAACCAGAAATTAATTTGCAAGGTTTTAAAAAGAGAATTGACTAGAAGGAAAGCAATAAAAAAATCATTATTCAAATCAACAATAGTGTTTGATTATTTCTAATAAACCTAATGATCCTTAGCTAAATATTCATCAGGATATTTAACCTTAATTTCAAAGTGGCCTGAAACATATCTGGGTCTTAATCTTCAGTTTAGATTTCAGTGTCATATTAATATCCTGAGGGGAAAATGAAATACTTGCCGATAGAACTACGTGGAAAAGCTTTTCCCCACTCCAATAAAGTTGTCAAGATTAAAAAAAAAAAAAAATCAACTCTATCCCACACTGGGATGAACCTCTAAAAGCTTTCCATAAGAAAAAAATGAAAATCAGAGAGACTGATTGTTATATCTTCTTGTATCAGCTGAGACCAAAGCTCACTGCAGGGTCTTGCACATCACAGACAAGTGCACGGGCATGAGGGTTTGACTGATTTGCCCTGCCCTTCCCAGGCTTTCCTTTATACAGAGGGAAAGGGTTTGAGCACAAGCAGTAACATGGGGAATTCAACTTCAAACCTACTTGAACCAGAAGACCAAAGGCTTGAATGTTGAACACAGAGGAGTGTTTCTTCCGTTAGGCTCTTGTGGGTTTGGGGTTGAGTTTGATGCCCACCCCTGCACTCACCACTTTCTGTCCTCTCATCTTCCCCATGTGTGCCTACTTTTTAACTACTCCACCCTCCTGGAACTGGCACCTACGTGCTGCAGCATCTTTTATTTATAACAAGGTCACTTTTCTTATGGAAAAACAAAAGTACTAGTTATCTGTATTTACATCCTAGCAATGTGATAAGTCTAGCTGTTCAGATATATTTCGATTGATGGACAGACGGCCCTGAAGTGCACAACACACACAGACACTCCACGCCTTCTGCTGTTACAGCACAGTGACCGCTGCTAGGTAGATCGAGTTCAAAGTCATCTCATCAATCACCTTAAAGTCCATGAAAACTAATTTCTAAACAAAAGCATTTTCAATTCATCTTTCATGTGTTATCAAGATACTTTGAGTTGAAATTTCTTCTTATCTGTCTCTTATCTTCCACCCCTGCAATCACAGCACTTGTCACTCAGAGAAAACAGCAGAAAGCTACATTTTCATAAAGCAATTTGGGATTTTTTTCAAGATAACTCTCATTAAGAAGTCGATGGAAGAGACACAGCTGAAACCATAGCAAAATGATTTGAAAATTCAGTCCCACATGTGAATTTCTCCATCGAAATGAAGACAGAGGTAATGAAGGTTGGAAAAACAACAGGATGGAGATGAAGTTAAAAAAAAAGATTTTGTTTTCAGTTGTGTGTATATATATTAAGAAGAAGTGCGTGTCTTATAATAAGCAGATTTTCTAAGTGACCTATCTTTAGGGACTTCAGACCTATCAGCATCTTCACAGGATACTGTAGAAGACTGTCTTTTGTATTTTTTCTTACTATGCAAAACTTCAAAATATTTGGAAGTGAATATTTGCAAAAGAATGCTGAAAGCTCAGTTAGCTGAAACTATTCAGAGGCTATGCATTCTGTTTAATTTTTTTTGCTAATGAAATAAAAACAAACAAACAAAAAACCAAAAAAAACCCCCAAAACAAACAAACAAACAAAAAAAATCCAAAAAAGAAAAGTCTGGTTGTTCATAGTCTCAGTCTATAAAAGTGACACATTCAAGTTTTTAGCCTCTGGAAGGTTAGATCTGGGACTAAACTTTACAGCTGTACAAGATGCCCCTGTTTTTAGAGAGAGTACTAATGCCTTCACATTATCCATATTTAAGTTTTACCTGGCACATAAAGATTGTAAAAGAAGAGAATTTTTTGATTTTTCAATATTATGAATTATTTTGAGAAGGATTTTTTTCATGCATCGCCATTTTTTTATTCTTCCACTTTGACTAAATTTTTGTTTTCAGTTCTATCACGCCATGGTACATTGATGCACTCCAACCTCTGGACAATTCAGAAAAAACAGAATCTATTTCATATCTAAGAGAATGGGATATGCTTGACAACATGAGGTTTGATAGCCTCTCAGTAAGAAACAAAGTCCAAACCACAGTCCGGTAATCCTGACTACAGAATTTTAAAGGTGACTCACTTTTGCAGAGTGATGCTACTTTAAAAAATAATGTTTGTAAGCAAAATAACTCTTTAATGCTTAAAATGCTTAAAAATTACAAACAGGAAAAATTATAATCATATATTTGTTTCTCTTTGTGTTGTATCTATCAGTCTCTGGTAGGCTGAAAGCAGATATCCTCTGCTCTAAGGCATATAAATTTAATTCAGAGATTATCATGTTCTTCATAGATAAATGCAATCCCCTGCAGATGCAATTATTTCAACTAATAGTTCAACTGAACGGC
>VWZG01001695.1:329882-339912 GCA_013396735.1 Grallaria varia
ACAGCAAGAAGCAAGGAAAACCAGGAAGACATGATCTACAAGATTTCAGCTGAACATTGGTGGCTAATATACCCCAGTTTTAGAATGTTTCCTTTCCTTTTTCTGTTAAGTATTTACTTTTTGCAGTTGGAAAATAAGTATTTGAACATGATTCTAATGAATTATTGGGCAAATTGGATGTGGTATGAGTGTGTGTTATTAGTAGCAATGGTCCTGCTATAATGTTATGTTTGTTAAGTATCCTGGTAGCATGATATTGCCTATCAAAAAGGAGCAGTTTTTGAAAATAGCTTTTCCAGATTCCTTTGAATAAGGAAAAACTACTGCCCAACATAACCTAGAAAATCCTTTCTTCTGAAGTGGAGACTGAGGAGAAATGTAAAATAATGTAACATAACATAAATTTGGAACATTCATACTTAAAAGAAAAAGAGTACAAAAAGAAAAGTCTAAAAAGACAACAGAAACATTTCTAAAGATATTCCTAATCTTTCCTATATTAGCTTAACATTTATAATCCCCACTAACTTGATTTTAAAACTATATTCTATGATTTAATTTTGATTTATATTTAAGAAGGTCAGATTTTATCATTTTTGTGTGCGTTTGCTCTCATGCTCTAGACAGGAAGATAAAAAATACTAAAAAACATATTCATGACTACTTAGTATATATTAAATAGTACAACTCATACAGTGGATAGTATTTGACATTGAAAAAAAATCCTGGGAGATATCTGATGTACCCCAGTGTGATACAAGCACCTTGGTAAAGCTAAGGTCTAATCCACTAGAGACTCATTCTGAGACAAATATCCATATACCTTGCTGATTAAGAGATAGCCCAGCTCACAGGGGAAAAAAGTAACTCAGTCTCCCCACCTCCCCCAAGATCCAACATGGATTACTAAGCTCCCAGTGCTCCTGGATGACATCAAAGGAGCTCCTGCCCTGTGGACACCTGGACACTGTGCGGAAGTTCACTGACACCGTGTGAAATGCCCCGTGCAGGATGACAGCAGATGCCGTGGGAAACTGGCAGCAAAGACGTCGGACTCTGGAATCCTCCATGTGCCCAGGGTGGTGGTGCGAGGACAAGGATTTGGCAACTCGGTGTGAAGGAACACGGGAAGGGGTTTCAGAAAGGCTTTCAGGCAGCACCTCTTCAGATACCTATCCAGGTGTTTGTTCTCTTTGGTCAGCAGACCTGTGGTGTAAGCCAAAGTGGACCTGTCTGATCTAGAGAATTTTTGTTGAATTGGATTGCATAGAGCAACTGACTGATAGGCTGTGTGAGCCCCGCCTCGGAAACTGTAAGAGCTTAACTCATTCTTCTGCTTGCTTTGAGAAAACAAGGTTTGTAGCAGCTTTCAAACAAGCAGGGTGTGCACAAACACAGTGGTTTTCCTCAGGATATGTTCCTTTGCTTCCCAGAATCACCTGACGTGTCCTGGCTCTGCAGGAAGCTCAGTCAACTCTTTCCAACCCAAGGACAGCTGCTCCTTAGGTGGCCCTTTCCAAGCTCATGTCTTCCAGAGACAAGACATTTTTAACACTCCCTAGTAGTGCAATTTACTTCATCACTGCTTCTTTTTAACCCAGGTTGTTTTTCTTCAGAGCACTGTCAGTGTGATGGACAAGCATAATGCCGTTGACAGGGCAAAGAGTAGGGTCTAACTACCCGACTTGAGCTGAGTGCCTCTGCTTTATGGGAGTGAAATCAGTGCCATATACAGTATATCATGGGTTCTCTATTGGCTATCGTCTTTTTTCCTGCATGTGTTAACTTGCTAATTACCCTAGCCATATGTTACACATGCTCCTAAGCTTCAATTTGTAGCAGCACCTGTTCAGTTCCTGCCTTATATTTTTTAATATTATGCCTGGACATTCTGAGGGACGAATGTGGTGGGATAGAGCTTGAGTTTATTTCCAAACTAAGACATATTTGGAGTTTACTTGTGTCCAGGTTTGTGTTATATTAAGAAAAACTCTGGTCAATGAAAATCAATGGGGAAATTCAATTCACCATAATAGAAGCATCCAGAGAGAAATTCAGTTGCATAAAGAAAGGTGTCTATTTCCATTGGAGCAGCCTTCAAATGAAACCATGAGTCTCAGAAGCACTTCTATTGAGTTCTGATCATGAATGGATGAAGCCCTTGTGTCCTCACTACAGCTCAGCAGAGTTGCACTCCTGATAAGTGTACAGTTTGTATAGCTGAGTTATCAGAACAACTGGTATCTTTTGACTGATAGGTCTGCTATACTGCATCACACTACTTGCCTTGGCTGGAGACAGAGCCCTCAGGTACGACACCAGATCTAAAGGTGCTTCAGACACTTCTGGGTGAGAATGTGAGGTCAGGCAGCATTCCTCGGGGCGCAGATAACAAATCTTGGCACCTGTGTTGGAAGACCTGAGTCCGGCTGTTGGTGGGTGCCATCCGTGGGACTGTTTTCCTGCTCTGTTGCCTGGCACTCTATAGACCATGCTGTGAACTTAGACACCCACACATAAACCCTTTAAGTTCAGAGTCTCAATTGTGAATCAAATTCCTCCCTTTCAAGCTTTCATTTCTCCTTTATGCAACAGCACTGAGTTTTATGTGGAAGTTTGCTAGACCTCTGATGGGTCATAATGTGATGCCCCTTAGTGTATTTCTGTTTCATTTTCAGTCAAAATCTCACTTGTCTGCACTGCTCCTGTATCTGGATTACGTGGTTTAGGCCTTCATAACGTTGCTTGAAACTGTGAGAATAATGTATTTACCAATTTCTTCACTTAACAGAAAATTCTCACTTCTCACTGTCCTAGATAAGGACTGCAAAGCCCTTAATTAAAAAAGTCCTTATTAAAAGAAATATTCTTTTCACTTGTTATTTTAGTAGTGTATATTTTTTAAAATTTTTTTAATAATAAAGCTGCTGGTAAAATTGTTTCTATTTTGTATATAGAAACTTTTCATGCTTATCACATCCCTTAGAGGTTAATGATATTTACCAGACTGGCAGAGCAGAAAGCCTAAATATCAGTTAAACCTCTGCCAAGATGTTCCCAACTCTGTTCCTGACTAAAAAGGTAAAAACAGGGAAAAAAATAAAACGTATTTCATTTGGTTTTCATATGTCCGCTTGACTAAGAGGTAGGTTTTGAATTGTACCCTGCATGTTGGAAAATCATATTCCTGTGCAGTTTAATTATGTGCTTTCAATTTGTTTCCTCTGTCTCTCCAAAGGCAAGCGCATTATTATGTGTTGTTGCATAATACGCAGCCATGTGGAAATGCTGCAGACACACCTTTGGCAAGTGCCTGCATAAGTCTCCAAGGTTTTCACCCATGCTTTCATAGATGTCCTCTTAGAACCCGTCTAATCCCTCACATCAAGGTTTTATAGATTATTTGCACTCACTGGGACTGGTGTAGTACAGAGCCAAGCATGCAAAGACTGCCAGCTGGCCAGAATATTTGATAAATGTGAGAACAAAAAAAATCCCACTCATAGCAGCGAAGTGATCTATTCCTGGAACACCAGCTGGATTGCTGTAATAAGCTATTAAACCAATGTAGTAAAATGAAACCCAGATTCACTATGCAGATTATACAGCAGATTTATTTCCTTCTTCAGTGAGGTTTGATTTTTAAAAAAATTAGATTATTGGCCACTTGCAATGCTTAGAAAAATATAAAATAGATTGACGTTTTCATTCACAAGTTTTGAACTAGAATAACCCAAATTAAAGTTGCACAGGACTGTGCCCCGGCACCCTTAAATATCTGCTTCCATGCCAAATGACTCTGGCAGACTTATTTCACTAAGAAACTGTATCCCAGACCTGGAACTGAGGTAAGTGGTTACAAAAGATGATCTGAGAAAAAAAATCTCAAATGCACACCAATTTATCACAGTATTTCTTCTTGCAATAAAGAAGAATTCAAATGTCTAAAAGGACATGAGAAATGATCTTCACGGCCATGTTTAATAGCACCATCTTGTGATCCTTGCCAAAAAAAATTAAACCCAAATCATTCAACTGGAAACTGTGTGATCTGATCACCCAGTCTTTTCATTTGTGATTCTAATTAGTTTGGGACTGATATATGGCAATAAACTAAACATTGAACCCTGGAGAGTTTAGTAACTGAAATTATTGACTTTAGGAAGAACTGGCAAGGTTGAAATGCCTAGTTTTTGTTATTGTTACATTTCTTGCTGGAAACAAGAGAAGAAAAGCACCAAAGAGGACCTAGTCATCCTATCACATGAGAAGAATCAAGTGCTTTTCTAGTTAGACATGCTCTTTCTTCTCATAAAATAATATTGCAAAGGATGTCTCAGGAATCACAACTGAACAGTATCACCACCAGTAAAAGAATACCGGACTGTTAGTTCTTGTTTGTACTTTTACACAATGAGAACTTTAATATTTTTCTTTCTCTGGGGACTGAGAAACTGTGGGAGTGACAAACAGAACACCATCGGGTCTGTTGGTTATTATGGCTGTCGAAACTCCAGAGGAAATAGCGGGAGAACAGACATCTGAAGGCAATAACAGAAAGCAAAAACTACATGGGGCTGACAAAGCACTATTCCAAATGAGAAATGAGTAACACAGCAAGGGTCAGGTGCAGACATATCTGTTCCAAGCTCCTTAGGAATACATACTCACATGTCTCAGGTGACACAACCTACAGTAAATTTAGGTATGGTTACAGGTGTCACCAATGGGAAAATGGGAAAAATGGGAAAAGCAAGCAGGATACAGATGATTTCCTTACTACACCTAATTACCTTTCAGAGTATGGGGAACGGAAACAGGTCAGTGGCCAGTGGAATTTTCCTTAAAGGCTGTATTTAGCCAGAGGTTATCCATCTGGTGCCTTTATAATGCTGTCAGCTTTTAAGGCTGTCATAGCCAGTATTTCATATATGACCCTTATCCTGGCAATTGAGAGAATTCTAGTTTAGACCAGTGGATTAGAGTAGGCTCAATATTTTCTAAAAACCAGCTGGTAAAAGCTATAAGAACTAAAGAACGTTTCTCCAGCTTTCATCTCCCATGTGAGATTTTGGTGAACTTAATTAGAGATAAGAAAGACTGAATTTCAAGTCAAATTTTTCTGCTTGACATTTCAAACATGGCAGACATTCAGAATAGTATCAGGGATTTATTTATTGTGTTCTCTGGTCCCTCAATGAGTGATATGTGACACCTATACTAACAGACACAGAAACTAGCCATCATTTTTTGCTGTGGCCAGTCACAGGTCCTCTATTTCATGGCTCTGCTACAGAGTTCACACAAACTTTGCTAAGCCTTCTTAGTTGCAATGGCTAGGAAAGAATTTATTTTTTGTTAAAAAAGAATGTAGAATTTTCTGGCTTGGTAAATTAAAGCCATTCATCTACTACAGCTGCCTGTATCATAAATCAAAAGCATTATTTATGTGTATTAACCTGGGGACCTTAGCAGCCAGGGGAGAGAGCTTTGTAGAGATGGCATTTGTTCCTTTAGAAGCCCTCCCTCCCATTGGAACAGGCTATGTTTAGCTCAGGTTAGCAAGATTTCAGTTTTTCCTGATGCAAAGAGATTTGTGGTGGGTGGGGAGGTTTGCAGTAGCTACCTCATTATAAATTTCTGAAGAGAAGAAAATATGGTCTTTGACAAATACAAGGTACACTGTATGTTTCTCTCTGTTGAAAGGCTTCAATTAAATTGCCAGGCACTCCTTTTATTTCCATTTTTTGTTGTTGTTGAGGTGTTGCTGCTATTACAACCACTGAATATATCTTCCTGCCCTGGCCTTCAGAACAGACAGCCTGTTTTGTCAGTGTTTGCAAATGAGTGAATGAGTGTTTACAAAAGTTTTTGAAAGTAAGACCTTGTAACAAAGAAAAAAGCAGGTTGTTGCATCACCAGCGTTAGTGTGTGTATTAATAAGGCTAGTGGTTCAAATATGTAAGATAAATGTTAATATATAGCTATTTTTTTCTACCTACCTATCATTTCCACAGATGGTTTAAGCCCTGACGGTATTGAATTAGATTTTAATACAAAAATCTGTGCATAAATAGATACATAAAACATGAAAACAGCAATCAAACCACATCAGAAAAGAGAAACACAAATTTCTGATGCCATGGGTGATGATTATTTGTACCACGAAGGCAGAGTGCACCCTCAGCCAGCTCCCTGGCATTCCTCATGGCACTCAACAGACACTACTGAGATGAACAAAGGTAATGAAAAGGTAAAAAATGCTCATGCTTATGTTTAGAATTTATTGACAGCTACCGTGGCTCTTTGGTGCTTGGCATCCTTTTTGGTTTTCATCTGGCATGTCTTGAGCCAGCTCAAGTCCCAAAACACTGCTGCCATGGGTTAGCTCTGGGTCTGCACTAACAAACTGCAGACTCTTGACCAGAAAACAGTACCTTCTGGAAATACTAACTTGGGTTGATGCTAATTCGAGGATCTCTGCACTTTTGTCTTATGGTAAGCTTTCAAAATTGTGAAAACTTTGGGAGCAGTTGAAACAGATGTAAAAGTTGGTAGCAAAGTACAGAAGCAGTCACGCTAACTGAGGCTCATGACAGCAAAATCCACAAAGCTCAAATAATAATTTGTGGCACATCTTGAAGAATGAAAACAGAAAGCTCTTACAAATGGGCAGAAGCATGTGATACCCTGTAGCAACTAGCAAAGATTCAATCCAGATAATTGACTTAACCTAAAGTTTACCAATATGCAGATTAAATTCTGGTTTTGTCATTTTTCAAGGCTTATGAGTTTAAAAACCAAATTGGGCAGCATTACTTGGCATGTTTTAAATTCCTTGGCTGATTTAAGATCAGCCAGTACTAGCAAATGCTGTTTCCCTTCCTTGGCTATGTTCCCTTCAGGGAAAAACTCTCATTTTTCTGGCTTTTTTTTGTTTGTTTGAAACAGAGATCCACAAAAAGTCTGTCTGAAGAGTTAGTGAATATGTTTCAGTGTACAAGCGTCTCAAAGTAATCTTATGTACTCATCAGACTGGCATCGGTGCCTGGCAGTGGCTTATGGCACATATGGCACTTCATTTTACAGCTTCTAGATTCCTACTGTGGGCAAATTGAAGGTGTATTAATTTTATGACAACATGTAAAACCACCACAGTATTTCACTACTTCGTTTGAATATGTAGAGTAGAAAAATCAGTCACCTTCATAAAGGATCTTAAAATGTGTCATTTCATAGTTTTAGAGCCATTCCTATACTGAAGCAGAGAAAACCCTGCAAACTGGGAGTTATCTCTATTAGCAATAGAAGTTAATTGCCCATGGAGGTTTTCATAAACCTGTATTTGAATTCCAGACAGAAACATGAAGAAAAGAAAATAGAAGTCAACTAGAAAATGCCATACAACCCCTGAGACAGAAATTGGTTGAGAGACATCTGGGAATACACATCCAAAATTTCACTTCATCTGACCTATTTACTGTGTGCTTCTACTATTATTATCAGTTGATTACTGCAATTATTCACTGAAAAACAGATTCATTAATTATGTTCCATAAATAAAATACTAATCCTATTTTCTAATCACTGATCATTGTTTTTAGACTTGCAGGGTGGAGATGAATACATTAAATATCAGTATGACATGTTTATCAGTCTATACTTATCATTTATCATTTAAGAGCAGTGTCACATTATAAGATTAAATCACCCTCTGTCTCAAGCCTAGAAAAGAACTGAAAATTGGAAATATGCAAAAGAGTTTGGCAGGATGGGGTCAACTGAATATTTTCTGGCTAGCTGTTAAAATACTTCAGCCACAGGGCTACACAAAGAGACTTTAATAGCAGGTTTGTGAAAGAGGCTGAAAGTTGGGCTTTCCTTATACAGAGCTGCCCCCAGCTCAAGGCCTGGAAACAGGGGATCTGTGTCTTCCCTAACACTGTTACTGGCAGCAGCCCAATTAGAAAAGCGTGAGAGAGCTTGTTCCCTGTCTGCTAATACAAGCAATCATGTGGAGCACAATTAATGCAAGTCTACCCTTTCTGACTGTGTAGCTTTTTTTTCACTTGGTTGCTAGAACTGATGGCGAGCAAAGCTAATGTCGCTCATTAACAAATGGTGTGTAGAAATAGTTTCTAGAGGAAGGGAATTACCTGTCCTGAGCATAAAAGAATTAAAAAAGCAGACATCCTAGAAACTCCTGCTCGTCTAAGAAATAGTACCCTTCTTTTTAAAAATGCTGAAAATAAAGTTTTAGCAAATTCATTCATCACTGTGTAGAGGACAGCTGAGATGCCTTTGTAGTATTATATTCTTAGGACTCGTTTGATCAAAATTTTGGATATTACAGGCTAGTTCAGAAAAAAATGACATCGGACCAGCATGTTTCTGACAATCTTCTGTTTAATTTAGAAGACTGTATGAAGTTCTTTCATTTCACAGGAAAAATCAAGCTTCCAGCAACAGTGCCAGCTGCAAATCTGTAGCTGACATCATGGGCTAAAATCTGACTCCCAAGGCTCCTTTCATTGTGTCATACCGGTGTGGGGTCAAGTTTTCTTTTCAGTCATGTTTCCTGTGTTTTCAGACATCCTTTCTCAGACCCCAGACAAAAAAAAAACTAAATCCCCAAACACTCAAGAAACAACCCCGCCTATGCCTGGAGGCTATTTAAATTGCTGAGCAATGTTACACACACATGTAGGGAGGTGGAGAGGAAGCAGAAGGGAAAGGAGCAGAAATATGTCTTTAGCAGCCTTAGAAAATTTTCCTAAATGACAGACAGCAGTTACTCAGTCTCAGAGAAGATCAGTACAAGGCACATAAATTCTCTATTTCCACAGAGCGCCAGATGGCTGGAGCTGTTCCACACCATCCATGGTCTAAGTCATCTCTCGTAGGAGACAAATGAGCTGAGGTGGTACCAGTGAAAGCTGCTTCATGGAATATCTTCCCCTGCATTATTGTCTTCACCATTTGGTAACTGACTGGCAGCTCTGCCAAAGCAAATGCACATGGTGCTAGAGTAGGCATGAACTGCTGTCTGCCTAAAGCCCATTTCTGCTACTTCTTTACAAAGTTTCAATCTCAAATTACCCTTACAGAAGCCCATCTGTTTCCCCTGCCCAGTTAGTCCATTGTTCTGAGTTATAATTTAGAAGGAAATGCCATGTTTTTGTGACAGTACAGGTGAAAAGGACGCCTCTGTATTGATTGAAAGTCCATCTAAAGAAGCGCCATAAAGAGTGATGGGCATTTAATCAATCGTTTAGATTCGAAGAATATATTCTCCTTCCCAAAGAAAGTGGAGAAAGCCTCTCAGCACAGCTTTTCCTTATTCCAAGATGAAATTACTCTAGTGATTAAGAGAACCTGCTATTAAATTCACTGCAGCTGACAGAATTAAAGTGAAGACAGGAGCTGGTGAAGAAGGATTGAGTTCAGAGCACAGTTTATACAGATAGATTGTATATGACAGATGAATACCTTAGTGTAATAAGGAGCAGCTTTGTACTTAGTAGAAATTTAAGTGATTCTCACTTGAAATTTGTCATCTGTATGTGTGTAAGTCCACAGGACTGCAGGTAAGCATTCTAGATTAGTGTAGCCTTCACAAATGCTTGTAGAAATGCTAAAATCCAGTCAGGCTCACTGTGCCTGCAGCATATGAAAACCTTAAAGTAACTGCTTTTGTCATCCCATCAGCTTTGATAAACAGTGTCCAGAGGAAGTGGCAAAAGGAATGTGATGGCCCAGTGTGGGAGAGTTTCTCAGATGTTTTAATGATTGTATGCTTATCTCAAGGGATATGTTTTCACTTCATAAACCAAATAGTACTTATCCTAATCTGCAATGGGCTGTAGTTTAGAGAAATAGCCACTAGACAGAGATTGTAAATGTTACCACAGGAATCACTCAGTCTATAACATAGATGAGGGATTTGGAATTAATCAATACTGAACATGCAAAGAAGATGAAAAATCCAATTTAGAGATAATAAATACTGCTACTGTTGTTTAAAAAAAAA
>VWZG01001695.1:339945-358444 GCA_013396735.1 Grallaria varia
AAAAGGGAAATCACTTTTGCTTTCACTGTTAAAAATAGACCAGGCAAAGAAGTTCTGTTCCCAGAGAAGAGAATACTGTCACCCCTTAGTCCTCTCTTTAAAGTGATTACATAAAACATTGTGGGCTTTGGGTTTTTTTTCCCCCTCTCTGTGGTGTGTTTCCCAGTTGTATTTCTTCTTTGAAAACCCCCTCCACTGGTTTAATGGCCTTTTTGAATGGTGGGTGTCATGACTTGATACAGCAATTCAGTAGGAATATTGACATCAACTGGTGTGTGCTACAGAGAAAGTAGGCTGGATAACTGTGATGGAAATGACACAGACTTAAAAAAATCTACAGAATCTATATGATGTATGCATGGGAAATAAACAACACAAATTAGAGAACATGTACTCGTTTTGCTAATTTTTACACCTGTAACATCCAACACAAACTCCTGTTGATAAATCCATATTATGATGACACCTCTGAGGTGTCATATATATATGATGAGGGCTGTGCTGCATTTGTGATATTTTCCTTTTGTATGTTCCCACAGAACACACACAGAAACAGAAATTACAGTATATGCACAAAAAAACCCAAACCAAACAAAAAAAAAAGCAGCAGCGGGAAGGAGTGTCCTTACTTATGTCTTAGTACTGGGATGGTAAACAAAAACCTGAACCTGAGAAGCACATAAATGTTGTGAACTTTGTTAGGAGAAAAGGATCTCTGAAAAGTTCATGCAATCTTACATTATCTGTAATTTAATTTGAATGTTGAGTTGCTTGGCTGGATTCTAACAAAGCCCTTATAAAATGTCAAATGCAGCTGATTCTCTGGGAGTACAACGCAACACAATTCTGTTTAACACACAGTGAGAGCATTTTAATAACTTACGGAGTGTACCTCTTAGTCATATTTTAAATTTATGTAAATCCTTTCAATTCTTCCAGGTTTCTTTTTTTAAATCAGTGAGAGAATAAAATTTGGCATTTGAAACAAGCCATTATAATGAACAAGGCAGAAAATTCAGCTATTCAAATCTAATGGTATTTTTATCCTTCATTTTTTCTTTTGTAATTTCATGGAAATATAAAATTTTACAATAAATGACCTTACTGAAGCAGTGTCTTCTATTGGAGGGTAGATGAAATTCATAGATAATTTGTGAAGTAATTACTGACCTCTTGGATTGACTGCCAAAAGAAACTCTTTTCAATAACCTGCAGTTTCTTAGTATTTCATGTTCGATATTAACTTCACACTGGCAATAAAGGATACAGGGCAATCGACAGACACACCACTAGGAGACATTTACATTGCTAACTTAAATAAGGCTTCCAGCTTTCCTCCCCGTTTAGTAAATACCTGTACAACATCCTACTCCTACCCAGAGAACAATGGGAAGAACGGTAAATGGGAGCGAACAGCAGCAGATAACAGTGGAGAATTATTTCAGCAGGTGTGACTCAGAAATTTTGGTTAAGTGTATGTCATTTTTACAGTAATTTTTTCCAGATAATTTAGAACACAATGCTTAAAAGAAGTTCTGTGATATTTACCACTATTCACCCTAGGGCAACTTTGCAAGAATGAGTCAGACTCTACTTCTTATGCGCTAAACAAAATTACTTTCTGAAAGTATATTAATAGTCCCTAGACCAGAAAGGCTTTGTGAGGAAAAGCTGGTGGAGTGAACATGATTGTGAGTTAGCAGTAGGATACAGTAGGAAATCACCTAACTTAATTTTCAGATTGATGATTTTGCAAGATACTGCAGGAGAGTGGTATGTGCATATTTTCACATATGAAATTGTAGAGTGAGAAACAAACACAAAACAAATTATTGTGTGAGATTTTATCCACATTTTTCATTTTTCTCCATGTAATAGAATTTTTTAACAGCGACATAAGAAATAAACTAATGAGGATGACACTTCTAGAAATGAATTCAGGTAAACCAATGCAATGTAGATATTAGGCGAGAAGTATGAATCCAGCAAGGCTCAACATGGAAAATTAATAATCTGACAGGTAATGCAAAGTTACCAAGCCGTGTCACAAAAGATGATTTCTTTAAGGCAAAAATGCTAACTAAATACATAATCAGTTAAACTCTGAACTCCAGTATCACCTCATCATCTAAATTGCATCACTAGATATAGATATGTTTCATAACTATGAGTTTTAATTAATGATGATCATATTCAGAATGTGCATCAGAGTATTGTCCCTTTTGGAATTAATGATACTAACTCCAACAGATACAGAATTTTATCCTTCCTTTTAAGAAAATATCACCTGACTTATGACAAGGCTTTCTTCTCAGAAAATAGTAACCTGGTAAATTTTTTTATCTGCTGGATTTTTTTTAATACAATCGAAAAATATCATATATAATTTCTGCTTCCCTCTGATGCCAATGCTCTTGCCCCCACCCCTGCCATGCTTCTGGACATTTGTACTTTCTCTTGTCTTTTTTTAATTTTTGCCTCCTTTCTCACTATTTTTTTAAATTTCTCTAACCCACTCTGTTTACTCATATTAATCATCCATTCAGCCTTCAGGTAACTATATGAATAAACCACAAAGAGCCCCAGGAAGACTGACTCCTAGGATGGACTATATCACGGTATAAAACTTGTGAATTAATAGGCAAATCTTCCCAAATAATATTTTCTCCTCTTGCATTCCTTTGTATCCTGTGGTATTATGATATTTCCCACACATTTTTTTTCAGAGAAAGCTCTTTTTATTTTCTTTCTCCTATCCATTTTTTTTTAATTTTCCCATTCTTAACATGAACAATGGTAATTCAAATTGGATTATCTGTGTGGTGTCTTCTTCTGACCTGAAAATTTTCAGGTGGATCAGAGATGTTTCTTATCCATAAAATGGAGGACTAGAGAATAAGCAGAGCTCTCACATATGTAGAAACCTTTAAGGCTTCTGCTCGTATTTATGCCTTAAGTCTTCTTTAGCAGCCTTGGTAAGTGCTTATGTTTTAGGAAACAAGGCAGCAAAGAGAATAGAGACTGAATGGGAAAAGCAATTTTCTGGAAAAAAAAATCCTGTTGAAAAATACATTTGATCTGAATGTGAAACCATCAGCATTGCAGAGGATCCAACACTGAGCAGAAGATTCACCCAAATCAGCAGAACACCCTTGTCTTTGCCAGTTTAGCACTTTCTGGAGCAGGCAATTGATCTACGCTGCAGACACTTGACAGTGAAAAAGCTGAACCTCCATTTAGGTACAGGATATTGTGGTGAATAGCGAGGGGTATCACGAATAGAAGAGAGAAAAATCTGTAAATATGATCTGTTGGGGCACTTAGCAGTCAATGTGCTGCTATGTGTAAACTTCTCATGCCAGTTACATCTACTTTGCAAGTTGCTAGTCAGAGAACACAAACTACTACAGTTAATTGAAAGGTATTGACTAGAGGGGGTACACCACATTCTTTTGATTTTATGATGATATATCTTGGATAATTTTAAGAGCTTTGTTTATCGTAGGAAACAAGAACAATAGGTTTAATTGCAGCACTTAATCTTTATATGAAATCTGTTTGTATGAGATACAACACACATATTTCCCAAACTCCAGTCTGGGCCAGAGCTCTTAATCAACAATAGTGTTGTATGGACTGTAACTGTTCTGAGCAACAATGATTAGGGAAACATTAACATAAGAACTCTTATGTGTACTGTACAATCTGAATTGCACCTTTTTACGTCCATTGTTAAAGAAAGACTTTAGGTACTTCTAAATAAAGGACAAAAGGAAGCAAAAATCTCTCCCCTCCAACCCACACATTCCTGCTCTTCTCAGAAAAGTGTTTACACATCCTCTACATAGGCTTAGTTCCTTCTGCCTTCCCAAAATATGTCACCTGCATTTCTACAAAATAAATCCTTGTGGAGGTTGCACCTATTTTTAAGCATTCAAGGAGCAGCAGTAACAGAATTAATATTTTCCTAGGGGGCTGAACAATGGATGACAAGCAGAATAATCAGCTGCTACAACCAACCATTCTACTGCTAGATTCCGTTGCTACATTTTGCTTGTGTCCAAGGCATTCTTCACTTTTCCAGCCTCCTCCCAAAGGAAATGTAAAGACAAAAATGAGAGCACTTTCCATCAGGTAAATAAATATGAGACATTGTTGTGTTTCATCTGGTTACACCCAAATTATGAGAATTCGATTTGTTGACTTTTCTAAATGAGTCTCATACCAATCTGACAGGATATTTCAAATTTCCTTAGAAGAAAAAAAATAAGAGCTTGATATTGACACAGGGTTCTCTTAATATCTGGAGAAGATGAAATGTGAACTTGATTTTTAAAGCTGAATGTACAGTAGTTCAGGGGTCTACAAAAATTGGTTATTGTCACCTCAGATGTTAAGTCTTAGAAACTGCAAACAAGTTGATGATGGGATGGAACATTTTTTCAATGCAAGTTCAACAAGCCACCTATTTGTTCCATCTTCCTTCAGCTAAAGTTTCTGATGCAAACTTTTTGTTGACAATCTTTTGTATTAACCAGATGGGAAAAGTGCAACTGAAGTGAGAATATCGGTCATAATTAAGTGCTTCTCATCAGAAAGTTCTTCACTAATAAAAAAAATTCAATGACTGCAACAGCCAATGGCATTATTTTCTGCCATTGTTGAAGATGTCTCCGGTGATGGACAGCACTGTTTATTTCCACTCCCTTTGTATATATGTATATATGTCTGAAACTCACACAAAATCTTATTTTCTTGAAGAGAAAGGACATGTAGCACAGATATTTCACACCACCATCTTTTTGTCAGTCTAGCCCCTAAGTATTTCCTTGGAACAAAGTATTCTTTAATACCAAAAAGAGAACTTGTTCTCAAGATGGCTTCATTCTTCACAGTATGAGGACATCTATTAATCTTAGACACTCAAACAGAATTCTCTTTAAAACTTCTAAGGAGAAAAGTTTAGGCAAAAAAAAAAAAGGACCTAGATCTGAATTATGTTTTCTTGTTATGTTTGGGGTTTTTTTGTTGATAATTTGATATTTTTGTTTTGTTTTTAAATCAGAAGAGTTATTTTAAAAGTTATAGAAACTGAGAGAGTGATTCTCTCTACCTATATCATTAACCCTTTATGTAAATGGAATCCATGATCCACTCATATGAGAGAAAAGGTAATTTTGTCCTTTTGGACATGGGGACAGAGAGAAAAAAAAAAAAAAGCCACTGGACTTTACGTGTTCTATTTTAGGTAGTTTACAGTTCTATTTCTTTTATGTTTAAAGCCAGCTTATATTTTTTTCTGCTCAATGTTTAAATCCCACAGGACATGCTAGTTTTTTGAGACAGAAACAATACATAAATAAAACCTCATGGAACTGTCTTCTCATTTTTTTTTTTCTTTTCTTCTCTACTCTGTTACTTTGTTGACTGTTAGAACAATCCATGAATATATGTACCACAGTTTTAATAATGCAAAATATTTACTTTATAGCTAAACCATTAATAGACATCACAAATTGGTTTTCAAGAACATGACTAATGCATCAACAATAGTGGGTTTTATAACCTTGTCATTCACAGTGAGCCAATATTCAAAGAAACTTGACTAGATTATGATTAAGGGCTTTAAAATTCTGGAGTAGCTCTCAGTATATAGAAATTACTAGTGCAGAAGATCAGAGGAAAAAAAAGTTAATCCAGGCATGTTTTTCTCAAGCAGCTGGCATGGCTATCTCCATAATCTATTGGAATGCTACATTTAAATGTGTGGGTAGACAAATATACTCAAAGGTATAAATTGCTGAGCAGAGAACCCTAAAGGAATTCCTTACTCATGGGCCACATTCATGCTTAGCTAGTTTGTTCTGAATTGGTGTTTGCCTGAGTATGCCCTTCTTTGTAAGATGACACATTGGACAATGCCAGGGCACATGATACAGAACATGGCAAAACACGGATAGGATGCAGTATTTCTTGTTTTTAGAGAAACACGGTATTTTCTATGTATCTTTTTAACGTTTGCATTTGTGATCTTCATGGGCACTCTCAGATGATCAACACAGTAAGGAAAGTTGGCGCTGAAGCAGGATCACAGTATTGTTACTTCCTGTAGAAGCTAGAAATTGTGAGCAAAGATTAGGTGTACTGCATCCCCATCCATCTGCAAATCTAGAGAGCAATTCTGCATTGGGAGTGTTACTGATGATGAAACATAACAGAGCAATAAAAACAAGTCTAGGTGGCAGTTACTGTACTTTTAGAAATATAGTCTAGAAGACTGCTCCTAATGCAGATGAAAAACATGAGCTTCTGCAGAACATTTACCATTTTCATATGAAAAGGTTTTCATTTTATCAGGAATATGAATGGATAAAGAGTATTTTGGTTCTGTATCTAAACACTGAAAATTGATGAAGTTGAGATGCAAAAAGCAACTTGTTCAAAAAGATTAAACTTTGATGAGGTAGAAAAGTTGTAAAAATCCCTCCTATTGAATTAGAACCCTCTTCTATTTATTTAACTTAAAATAATTTAACTTAAAATAGGCCCTTTCAAAAGAAAAAAATCCACTTTCAAATGGGAGATTGAAGGAAGACAATATGTGTTTTATATAAAGACATCTGTCCAAAGAAAACTCCCTCCAAGAACAGGCACAGTATTAACAAATAACTGGTGTGCTCCATTTCCTCCTGGGGTACACATAGCCTTTGTATCCTCACATAGGAAAAAGTGATAAAATTCTTTTTATGTTCCTACAAATCAATCTTCAGTGGTGGAAACAGAATTGAACACCTCGACTCCAAAATTTGTGTTGTTTTTTACTGTTACTTGATTATCCTACAATGATGCCATCGTGGTAGATACTAACTCAAGAGGCACAAGACCAGATTTTCATATAGGATACATACTGTTTCATTCACTTAAGGCATTACTTAAGGGCTCAGTAAGCACAGGGCCTTCTCTACACTGAAGGTGGTCAGGAGAGGGAAAGGAAGGAGATGTAAGGTTTTTTGCAGAAGTTTGTAACAATAATGACTTCCTAGAAACCAATGTGCTGATACCAAGGCTAGCTATTTAGGAAATCTAACACAGTCTTGGATTTGAAAATAAAAACTGCAATCTACTTCTCTGTACACTCTAGAAATTGAAGGCAGTGGGAAATCTCAGAAGCTGATGTGAAATAAATACCTTCTTATGGACTGGAAGATATAGAAGGAAGGTGATGAAGCTACTCAAAATTTAAAATGTAGGCATTTTACTATAAATGTATTTTGTAAAGATCACAGGAGAGGATAATCTTGTTCAAGGAGACCACTTGTTCAGAGCTGAAAGCTTAAAAATAACAGTTTTGTTTTTCTGCCTTATCATGCACCCTCTCACTGCTTTAAACAATATGAGGTCTGAGATGGACTTATAACATGTTAAAAGAAAAAAGGCAGCATGAATAATTTCCCCTTAGCAACAGAGAAATAACATTTGAAAGCTGTCACACCTGAAAACAGTGTGACAAAACACAGGGGGTGAATCTGAAGCGATTACATAAAATTTTGTTTTATCTCCATATGTAACTGGTTCACGAGCAGAAGACAGCTGTGGAATTTCTCCTGCTATGGCTTGATACCACCTCCCCACTGCATCAATGGGATAGCTGCTCATGCTTGAAAATTCTTATGATGTATCACTAAATGTATGTATCATTGTAATCAGGACAACACTCTGGCTGCTAGTGGAGCCAAAAGAAAACGAAGAACCAAATATCAAACTTCGAGTCCACAAAGGAGTTCTGCTGCAAAATTAGGAACCAAAAGGAATGATGGACCATATTGTACATATTCTCCAATTCATCATTATTTATCCTTCAGTGTTATGCCCAGAACAGAGCAGAAAATCAACAAAGTTAAAACCCCTGCCATCCAGCCTCAATGTTCAGTGCTTGATGTGTGTCTTACAAGTACATGTATCACATATTTCTTCATTATGGCCTCTCCCCCTGCCCCCNTTGTTCTAAATAGTTTTTCATTGTTCTTTCATGCTAAACCTCCTAAATTAACAACACAGTTTAGAGTCATTAAAGTCTTATAGCAAATAAAATGAGAGTATGGAAACACCACTGGAAATACTGCTTGGAGAGTTGCCACTGTCCCTTGGTCCACCTCTGTTAGTGATATTGGTCAGATCAGATGGGCTCCTTGGAAGCAAATCTCCCATTTGTCTCCACTGACTATGCTTCAGTTCACGTTATGCAGTGGTCTATGAATAATTTCAAATGAATTTGGATAGGAAGATGCACCCCAATAGCGTACGTAACAATCTCCAGACACCAGCAAGGGTTCAGTCCACAGGACCATATGAAAGCGAATGTGAAATAAAATCTCATAAGGACCATCATCATCCTAAACCCACGAACTTTTATCTTAGGACATCCTCTGTTCTTTTTAATTCCACAAATGATCCCAAAACATAAAACCAAAGAGAATTATTCTTCTTTGTTTTTTTGAGAAACTGGAAGTTCAAAATTAAAATGGCCACTTTCCATGTGGGTTTCTCTTTCAATAGAAAATATGGTCTCTTGCATGTTGACAGGAGTTTTTTTGGGTTTTTTTTGGGTTTTTTTTGTTTTTTTTTTTTTTTATTGCATTCTGTTGTAATGTGGATTTCTCATTAAATCTAAGGTTACTTATTCAGAGGGGAATGGCAACATGGCTGCTGTCCAGTGAGGGAAAAATAATATTCAAGCAAGCAAGTGCCACAGAGATGTGTCTGATCTAAGAATAAAACAGAGGCCCTGGTGAAAAAAAATAAAACCCCATTAGTTTCCTTACAAGACAGGGACTTAAACAGAGGACGTTCTAGCCTAAACAGGTGGGGATGGCAGAGGTTATCACCACAGGTGGGCAGATTTTTTGCAGAGCAGTTCAGTTCAAAACTCCAGACTTCTTAAGAGGGATGTGTGTGTGTCTCTGTGTATACACATGAAGAAATAGAAACATCAAAATCAAAGATTAAGAAACATTTTAGCTTTCTAATTAGCTAATGGGAGCACTTCAGGACATTTGGAAAGGAAACTCATATGAAACGATTCTCTGTCTCTGTTCATGGTAAGGGACCTCACATGTCAGTGGCAATCAGTCTGAAAAGCTCTCTTAACTTCATGGGGGCCTTACTGACCAGGTGTCTAGGAATAACATGTTTTTCTGGCTCCATTCTTGGACAAGTACACTGAGAGGTTTGGGAAAGGGGCAAGGGATGTCTGTCAAAATGCTTGCTCACAGAGATTCTATTTAGACTTGTACATTTTTTATGATGGGATGCACTTCTGTGCAGTCAGCAAGACAGGGAAGGTGTTCTGCATTAGTAGGGTCAGCAAAATAATTTTAAAATCCATTCAATACTGAGTCTGCATTAAAATTACCTCCGGGAAGTAACTTGTAATCAGCTGCAAAAATGCAGTATCAGAACAGAATATAGAGGCACTCTCAATTGCAACAACTACAAAGATTTGTATTGTGCGTAATAAACTTACCCTTTACCACAAGAGTCTCATGGGCGACGAAAAGCTGTTTTTTACCCTTTTACCCTGCAATCTGCTTTGAAAAAGAACTGGTGGAACAAAAATGTAGGTTGACTTGCAATGCTGAACTGAATGCACGTTCACAAATTGCTCTGCTTTGGAACTGGTCAGCAAGAAGGGATCCCAAAGTGAGAATGACCATCTCCTGCTCCTGAATTCAGCCATGTGTTTCACCTGCTTACAAGGTGGAATCTATATCCATGACGCATAAGGCTAGTGAACCTCATTCATTTATGCAAAAGGGGAGCTGTTTGTGGAACTCATCATGACGTGGGAAAGCCAAGCTAAAGAGAGTCAGTGCTGCCACATTGCCCGATATTTCATGGAATAAACATCCAATTATGGGTTTAGGGGAAAAAACATGGGGAAGTTGCCCAAGGAATTTTACAAGTGCTGAAAGGAATCCACACAATGTAAAGTCTAAACCAGAGTTAATGTTCTCCAATACTACCTGTTTCAGGCCTTTCCAGCCTTGAGATAGCAACAGCCTGTGGAGGTGCTAATAAATTCCTTGTAAGAGCATCACATGGTTTTATTTTTCAGTTAAGTTCAGGAATCTTGTCACTGTTAACTTTGACTTGAGAGTTATGCCATAAAATGTGAACCATTGTATTTTATTTAAAATACCTCACATACTCAAGTAATGGAGTCTTTTTAATTGTTCAAGAGTAAGGAGTTGTCAGCTTCCTCCCCACTCTTTCCTTTATAGAACGAGATACATGCATCATCTTTCAAAAGAAAAAGTGCTGTCATGACATTTAGAAAATGTTGTTCTAGTATATGTGCCTATAATTTTAAAGGGACTACAGTTTGTGAAGTAAGATTTCTTTAGCAATATGAAAAAAGCTCAATGCTTTTTGCACATTTTATATAGCAACTGTGATGAATCTAAAGGTCATACTTCATCTCACTGTAATAAAGAGGTCACTAGAAGGAAGGTCTATTTTCACCACTGGCACTGGCTGGAGTTACTTTTGCCAGTCCTGTGGAGGAGCACTGCACATCAGTGCTGAAAGGTTTTCAGAAAATCTTGGTGTAGAACCATGGCATTGAGAGCAGATTCATAGCAGGGAAAGAGGGTCTGAAAACTCTAAGGAGACAACTGTGAACTTATGCTGTGACAAAATCTAAATGACTCATATCACACCATTATGCAAGGCAGGGGACAGCAGGGGCCCAAGAGACTAAAAAAGTAATTCTTGAGCAATGACTCTGATAGTCCTGTGCCACCCACCAGGGACAATGGGGACAGATACAAGGCAGAGGAACAGTGTCTTTGGTGGGGTAGCTCTGGAAGGAGCGGATGACTTTTAGAGATAATAAAGTTTCCTTCCGCTCAGGGATCATGAAGAACTTTCTCTGCATTTGTCAGGCTGATACACTGTAGGCTTGAATTTTGAACCAATTCTCTGACATTACATTTTAGGCTATTGCTTTGCATGATGTACGTAAATTCCTCTCTGATAAATTCAGAACTGTAAAATGGGCTGGAAATTGCTCTCCTCCCACACAGGGTCCAGGGCAATGCCTGACACACAATTTTCTTCTCTTTGTACCTGTGGTACAAAGCTGCTTAAAAAAGCAAAATGACACCTTGTGCACATACTCTATACATGTGTCCTACTATTAAATGATACAAATAAACTTACCTGTTTACATTACATATATAGTTGAACTCATAGGTCAGTAGGGAATTAATTGAAGAACTTACTTGACAATGTAGACCCTTATGAAAAGGAACTCAACCATTAAATTACTTGAAAAGAGAATGGTAATGGAGTTTGGAGCCCTCCTGAGAAGACAGAACAAATGAGATGAATGAATATTTACCAGGATTTATATACAGCTCCTTATACTCCGGATTTTCTTGCATAACTAAACCATTTAAAGAGAAATGAATTACAAAAGGAAATAATGTGTTAAAAAGTAAAAAGAAAAGAGGCAAAAGCATATAAATGTCTCTGAGGAAGATAAAAGCAGGAATGCCAGCAGCAAACCAAACAGCACTTCTCATGGCTATTGCTACTTAAATACCTGACAGCTCAAATATATCACAGCTTATCTCTGAACCTAAAATTTTTATGCTCCTTCTGCATACAGATAAATTTCACTATTACCTGCTTCATGGGGGAAGAAACTGAGGCAAAGAAGGAAATTTAAATTTGTCCAATGCAGTGCTCTTCTTCAGATGTACAGGCATTTTGGCTGTCTGAAAGAGATGCTCAGATAATATTACCCTGCTTTGTCAGTAGAGAAGAAAGTAAAGCAGAGGCAAATCCTGCTGCACTGGCTAGGAGACCAATGTGATTGTGTGGTTCAGGGCTGCTTTCAGGGTGCAGTCTGTGCTTCCACAGTGCTGGGTTTTTTTCAGGGTACCACAGTCTGTTACTGGCTTGTGGCAGGGATTGTTGCATGCAAATATGGTCAGAACAGTCAAACATTTGCAGGGAAAGGAGAAGAGCCCTACTGAAGCCACAAAAAAAGAGAGGTTTACAGATTACAGTTCTTCCCTCACCTTTTTTCAGCAGTCATAGTACAAACCCATGCAAATAGGGAAAGACTTGGAAAGGAACTTTGTCTACTCCGACAAAAGAAGATGACTGTGGACAGAGATAAAAGAAAAATTGATGGGTTTTTTCTGCCTTAAATTTTGAACATTAGAAGAATACAGTATTCAGTCAGTAAGGTGTTCAGAAAGTCAGGGTTTGCCAGGGGGATTCATTAAAACATTGCTTGAGGGAAGGATGAACAAGTCAAATAATTAACATGTCTGAGTGTTGCTTGATTTGAGAGCAATGTTCAACATAATAGATGTTTGACATCATGAATTCAGTCAGATATTCAGAATGCAAGTATTGTCACTCGACTGAAACTGGCTTATTTTCCAGAGCTGGCTTAATTTACTAAGAGATTTCTTTGCAGATGGATTGACTAGAGAAAAGCTCGGGGGCTTAGTCAGTACCCTAAGTGCTGGTGATTTATTAACCTTGACTAAACATACACATACCTACATATCTTTCTGAATAATGTTATAGGAAAAGATGAAAGAAAACCAACTTCTTGTATAGACTCTGGAACTACTCTTTAACCAAGTTGATGCTAAAGCTTTTTCTGTGCCAGGTCTTTCTGATGTTCACAGCTCTTCTCAAGACAAAGCCTCTCACAGGACATGTTTCAAGCTCCCACTTGTCCACAGTACGACTTGAAAAGCTGGGACACTGATGACACATGAGATCAAAGAGGAGGATCTGAATCTCTCTTCAGTAAGAAGATGTGAGAAAATAAAAGCTGTCATGCTGAACCAAACTATCCTATGTCTTTTCCCTGAAGGTGTCCAAATGTATATGCTATGATGGAAATGACAAGCGTAAGCCTTCCAGCAGGTAATAGTTTAGGGTCTTGGGACAAAGATTGTAACTCATGTTCAGCAGTGCCTTTGTTACATGATCCATTTTGAATTTGACTAATCCCTTTTAAAACTCCCTTACTTTATTGTTATCTCAAATATCCCGTGGCAGTGATTCCCCCAGCTTTGTCTTTACACCCTGTGAAAACACCCTTCTTTGTTGTAACCTTGCTGCCTTGTGAGTCATAAGCTCTCCACTGGTTCTTGTTTTATGAGTTCTGCAAGTTTCTCCTTTTATAGACCTCTGTCGCTGTAAATTTCACTCATAGTTCTCTCTTTTTCAAGCCAAAGAGCTATCTTGCTTAGTTTGTTCCCATAGTGGAAGACACCACGTTCCTCTGAACATGCCTGTTGTGCACATGTAGGTCCAGGGCACTTCCCACCAGTGAAGCGGAACTGCACATGTACCATTTGGGGTGTGGGAGCACCATGTAGGCAGTGTGTAACTTCATAACAATATATTTATCCTTCTATCGCTTATAACAAGCCCCATAGCCTGATTTGTCTTTTGACGACTGACCAGACGTCAGTGCCCTGAGGCCAGCACCAGTTCTGACTGTCCCTGCCCATGCTGTGTCTCCCCTATACTGCACACAGCCCATGACCCCATTGCAGCCTCCCTTTGTCTCCTCCCAGCCTTCTCACAGGGAGCAGCCATCTATCACTGCTCCCTGAGAGCTGATTCTATTGGAGACTATCTAGAATTAATGTTGCAGAGCAACCAGGGAATGTGAATTGCTACAACCTTCACACAGCTGTGATGAAACTTGAAAAAGGCCGTATCCACCAAAATATCAGACAAAAATGATGTTTTTCACATTACTGCTGATTACATAAGTGTTGAAACCTCTTTCATTCCTTCAAGAAAATTTTGTAGGCATTGTCAAATTCTGTCAACTCCTTAAATCGCATAATGCACATGTGTATTGGGCTGATAGGCAACATTCAACTATATATTTTAGCTAAAGTATTACTTAAGTTAGATTGTGTAGAGAGAACAAGAATACTGCTGAAAAGCACAACAACATACTCCACTGACTTGTGTTGCTCAAAGCCCAGAAATGCTATCTTTTACTTTGCTGGAATGTGAGTTTTCAATCTCCCATTTGAGCAATGAGACTCCTTGGATCACAGAGGGCAGAAAAAATAAGACATGAATCATTAGAGTTTCCACTCTGTTCTTTAACTGAAAGAAAAATAGTGCATCCCCTGAGGAGAGAATAAAACAAAACTGAGGAAAGGAAGAAACCAATGAAATGTGGGAGCTGGTGGCAGAGACAAATTTATTCTGTCTACGTTTATAACTGACCAAGGAAGAAGAGAAATGGTGAAATTGTGATGAACTGAGTTGCTACAAAGTCAAATGCTTATGATTTTGCCGAAATACTTTGGGGAAAAAAAAAATTAAGAGGTGGCAAATTATTTAAGATCTAGGCAGAATAATACATAGAGGGTAGAAGAAGTAAGTGCTGCCATGGTCACTAAGTTAGCCACTACCAGCAGCACTGAATAAACTCTCAATACTAGAACAACTTCATCTTAAACTTTGAAAACATTCCTCTCCCTCCAGGACTTAAAAGCTGTCCTTGAAGTTGCTGCTGACCTGTGAGTACATAAGGCACGTAGAATCCAACTCACTCCAGCTGAGTAAGAATGGACCATAAAATCCCATAGAAAGTCCTTTGGAAATAAAAACCTTTTATAGAGCATAAGACAGAAAATTTGGTCTATATAGTCAAAAAGGAAAACACCCTTGGACTGTTTGTGTGGAAGAGAAGTTATTCTAAAAAATCCACCATTTTATGTTTAAAGAAACTTAATTGTGTCCAAGATATATATATATGTACACCCACACGTACAGATAAATGACCAAAAGGAGCTTGAAAAGGCTTTCCCAAAGGGTTACAAGAGTTGAGTTAATATTCTTGCACTACCACTCCACCTCTGAAACATGGGATGGAATACAGACACATTGAATGCAGGAGAGATTCAAGAACTCAAATATACAAACCATGGGAAAATATCTTGATGTCATACAGTTATTTTTTAGAACAGAAAATCTATGAAAGTCTCAGATGAAAAGAATATCTCTTTTCTGTGGTTTAGACCAAAGAAAATAAGACACGTGAGTAAAATAAGGATGTTACCAAACAAGTATGGAACCCAGCAAAGTCACTGAGCAATGAAGGGCTGACTGCTGTCATGTCAGACGGGGCACAGCTTTGGGACTGTGTCCTCTGCTTGACTGGAGATGCAATACCTTAATCTTAATATGTTTAAAGTTGCCAATGGTTTGATGTCACTGGGTAGAAGAGACAGGGAGTACAGATTCCTAGAAAATGATTTTTTTTTTTTTTTGCCATTTAATTTTGGCAAACTCTTTAGCCCTGGAGTAACTGATGCATGTGAGTTAATGTTTCAGTTCAAATCAGCTGAAGCCAATCCCCTGTTGATCCCTTGTCCTGGGCACTGGTTTGCACTGCAGTATCGTCTTGGAGCACGCGGAGTAGCTTTTTCTTTCTGGCTGAAACAAAATGGAAAGATGTACTCAAGGAGGGCATCCATTGCATGAACTGCTAAAGACAGGTGCATTTGGATCACGGAGGGGACTACAGCTTGTCCAAAATAAAAGTCCCCCCAAACTGTGCAGTGCTGTATGCAAGTTTTCCTCCTGGGTTTCTGGGGTGGCCACACTACCTGCTAGTGAAAACACAACTAGTGCAGTTCTAACCACCCAGGCACTGAGCTGCCCAATTGTCCATCGAGTTAGCCCAGCATATGGGGAAAAATCAGGCTAAAAATGCAACATGTTTCCTCTTAGTTGTGCCTTTAGGCAACAGAAAAATTGGGACAGGAAAGCCTGAAAACAGATGTTCTCCACTCCCTTATTCATATAATTTATAGAGTCCTGTTTTCTCCTAATAACCCCGCCTATACGTGTAAGCTTGCTGTAAGCAGTTAAATCATAATATATATTTTAAATTAAATTGAGCCATGACAATCATTCCTTCTGCTATCCAGTTCCAATCACCTCTTAAGAGAGTTTACACTGCCAATGGATGGAAAATATGTGTGCAATTTTGATAATGTTTTTGCTGACAAAGTCATTTAATTGATGGCAGTGAAATCTAAGATTGGAAGTAAACCATGCCAGGCAAAATAATTATTGCCTGTTATGATTTTTCCCCTAAAGGCCATGTGCATTATTTATATGTTCTATTAAATGTTGCATACTTTTAAGCAGTTTAGTTACGTTTTGAGAATGACCTATTCAAACCAAACCAGCATTTTTCTAACTCTGGATTATAGATGTCATATAAAATGTATTTTTATAATTAAAATTGAGAACTATGAATGGCAGTCACCTAAGTGAGAGAAGGGAAACAGACATATGTTGGGACTTAAAGGGCTCTGTTCTGACTTCTCTTAATTATTCCTGTGTTTGGCTTGTATGGTGTGGCTGGTTTAAGGGGTGCACTTCATCAGCTTTCTAAGCTTAAGTTTCCCTGATGGTCTTTTAGGCAGTACAATCTTTTCCATGCAGTTTTATAGACCCCTGTGTGGGAAGTGCTGGTCTGCTTCAATAGACAGCTCTGCTGACCTAACCCACGTTTCATTTTTCTGGGATGTGGAGTTATTCAAAATAGGGCACTCTGCAGAGCCCTCTTCTGCAAGGACAGTTATTAACTGGACAGTAAGAAAAAGTGAAAGCAAGTGATCAAATCCTGCCATAGCTTTCAGTGGCATTCTTTAAAAGACATTAAATGTCACTCCTCTCTTCTCCTTAAAGCATATTGCTAGAGTTGCATCAAACTGGGGTTTCATTTTTGATCTGAGTGCTCTTGCCATTTCTTTGTACTGATGATGTCTCAGATGTTATTCCCATAGAAAATTCAGCTGTAAAAAGTCTTCTGTATGCAACAGGAGTAATACTACATCTTAGTTGTAACAGATATGACAATTGCATATTAATGACTTTCTTGATGATGGTACTTACATGGCTCCTGTACAGAACTGTTAAAATCTGAGGTTGCCATTTTCAAAGGTGTTTCTCAGAACTGATGGATCCAAGTCTCACTGATGCTTTTATCAGCTTGATTATTTTCTGTTATAGGGGCTTTAGCGCAAACCAGAGGTGCTCAGCACTTTTGCAACAAAATTCCATAGCTAAAGATGGATTTATGAATCTGCTGTAAGCAAAGGGTCCTTCTGTTCCCTCACAGGTTATTTTATACATTATATAGCTGAATATAAGGAAGGCCTGAGATACAATTCAGTGAAAGTTGCAGCCAAGCCAAAGCTATGAATATATGTCAGAGAATATTTCCATTTTTGTGGTTTAGATCGTCAGTTATTTGTCAGTTAATTGATACGAGAAAGCAAGCAGAAAATTGCCTGAGTAAAAGTTTATGGATCAGGAGAAACAAGGGAAAATCAGATATTCTCTTAATTTCTACAAATAAATAATTTTTTCTAAAGATGTATGACTCTCTGAGTCACAATAACTGCTTTGAAGTGTTAAATTCAAATTAATTTATTTCAAAGTTGAAGTCAGTTACATTGGCACTTTCTTTACCTGCTACTGGAATACTGGAATGGGCTTACCTTTGATTGGGAATTGAACATGTTAGGGATGATGATCACTGGATGGCTGGGGAAATAGTCTGGCAGTAGCGAACAAGTAAAACCACAGTACCCATTAGTCACTACTGTAAAACTGCGACACATTTTTTAAAGCAGAGAAATTTGTCCTCTGCTTCAGAAATTCAAGGGATTTTGGAATCATACACCTTGTTCACAACCAGGCTCATGCCCAGGGGAGAGAGCTATAAATCTTTCTGCATTGGTTATGCTGTCTCTTTGTGAATAAGAAAGTAACTGAGGTCCAAACAATTTGGTGGCTTTTGCCTTCTGCTTCACTGCCAAAATTAAAACATGTGACAGGAAGAATTTACATTTTATTTTTCATGTTCAGTCAATTTTACGGATCATTAGTTATTTAGCCATACAATACTCAACCTCCTTGTTTTTCTAAAAAAAATTGACTGTTAATGTCTACTTTCTATTTCCTTACTCTTGTTTCATAACGGAAATAATGAAACCTGTGACATGATGGTCATCAACTTTCCTTAATAACTTTTTGAAGAACTGTAAAAAAAAAAGTCAATCGGCTTCAATAGGTTAAGAAATGACTAGTTTGTTGTCATGCACTGTTTGGTTCGCTTTAAAAAGAATTTTAAGGAAAGCTGGAGAAGAGTATTTGTTTTTGCATAATTCATGCTACACAAAGGCATGAATTAAGGACAGAAATCTTTCTATTAACTTTTCTGCCTTCTTGAATTTAGACCTTTAACATGACTTTATGTGAGTGTTTGGATTCTTTCTTATCTTTCTTTCTTATCTTTCTTTCTTTCTTATCTTTCTTTCTTTCTTATCTTTCTTTCTTTCTTTCTTTCTTTCTTTCTTTCTTTCTTTCTTTCTTTCTTTCTTTCTTTCTTTCTTTCTTTCTTTCTTTCTTTCTT
>VWZG01001695.1:358626-389020 GCA_013396735.1 Grallaria varia
CTTTCCTTTCCTTTCCTTTCCTTTCCTTTCCTTTCCTACTGAATTCTTGCAATTTATATCACTGAAAAAAATAAATTTGTCCTGGACCCAAAGGCAGCTGAAGTTATTGTATGAGACAGAGAGTCATCTTTTCCAATCCCTTCTTAGCACTATACAAGTATTTTTAGGCACTCATATTCCTTCATAGTGTGAATGACTTCGGAACACTGAGACTGTGTCTGAAGACTTGAAAAATAACATTACTGCAATATTCATTTTCAATAAAACCAGTCAGACAAGAAGATGATTACCATTTGCAAACAGTCATGAAGCAGTGAATTAATTTTATGAAAGTAAGATAGACTAAACTGCTTCAAAATTATCGTTATCAGCACTGCATATAGCAGTTCTTAATCTATATTTTGAATATATCTTTATTTAATCAGGACAAAAAAAGCTGCCTAAAATTTCTTTTGACATAGAACATAACAAGATGGCAATTTCTGCAAAACTCATAATTCTCAGGGAAATTGTTAACCAATTACAAGCATAACACCAAATATCAATGGCTATGATGTATTTTAAACACAATTATGATAATACAGTATAATCAAATATGTGCAAGCAGTAGCAATTACTGGTGCATATCATTAAGCCATATGCTAATTAATCCAAAGAAATAATATGATTTATTTAATAAGTTCCAGCATTTCCCTTTGAAGATGAGTACAGAAAAATAAGTGGTGAAGCAGGAAATGATTCCATGAGACTAAAGTTTTATTGTAAAAACTTGGAACCTCTCAGATGTTTTTATTTGATTGTTGTCACTACTGCAATAGTTTTAAATATCACCAGGCTGCTGGGAGCAAAACCTGCAAGAACAAGAACGTGGGGGTTGCTTTTGAGTATAAAGCAGTACATAACAGCCAACAAATTGATTGCAGAAGAGCTCATCTCCAAGGCCTAAAAAGACTAGAGAAACTCGACCTCGGGGCACGGCATATGTGATGGGAGCACTTCGTACCACCAGATATAAATTTGTTTTGGTTTACTACAGAATTATATTTATGTAATTGTTCCATCTAGATAAATACCTTGTAGAGAGTGTCTTCTTTAAGTGTCTATCAAACATTTTTCACTGTCATCCCAAAGTTTGCTGCTACACATAGAGGATGTGTTTTCTTCTCATCCTCTCATGTGAATTTCTACTATCAGTTTCCTTAGTTTCTCTGTGAAAAAGTCCATTCTGCCAAGTAAAAAGGACTACCCTTCTCTATTGAAATAAAATATTTAAAGTATGTTATAAGTGTAGCACTTCCTAAAGATTGAGAAAGTATTCTTTAAACCGCATGTTAATATACACAAAGCCAAGTCTTTTGACACAGCTTCATTTTCTTCAAGAAGGAAAGATGTGGCAATTTAGTGCTTTATGAATTTTGTAGTGTTAGAACTGCTACATCTATAAATGCTAAATTAGTAATATTTGTTTTTAAAAGGTACAGATTGTGCAAACTGTAGGGAGAAGGAGGACTAATGATATTTTCACCAATCAAGATGATATTGCTTTACTGGAGAAGGACACGGGGGCTGTGAGGAGGCAAGAGGAGGAAAAATCAACTTCAATTTGTGTTGAAGTAAGTACTGGAGGGATTTATCAGTTGACAAATCAAATGCAGAACATGTCATCTGATAAAAGGCTGCGGTCTTATCCGCCAAATCCTCTGAAACTTTGCTGAAGAAAGTATGGTGCAAAAAGACTAATTTCAGATTTAAACTGCTATATGGGTCAAAGTATTTAATATGGATTTTATCTGACAGTATGATTAAATCAGCTAAGTTAGAAAGAGAAAAGGAGCACTTGAGTTATCATGCTCCTTAACTTCTTCAAAAAAAGGAAAAATACGACCTTATTAATTTTATTAAAACATGTCTTATTAATTTGGACAAGGGCGCCAGAGCAGCTGGAGTTTCAGGCTGAATCTAAAGGAAGGAGAATTTGCAGTAGAAAGGGAGCTGACTTTGCACTGCTCATAGTGGTGCTACCTGACAGGGCAGGCTGGAGAGTGTCCAGCTTGATAGTTGCCACCAACACCTTCTGTGAGGTGTGTCACTCCTACCGGGTAGATGAGTCCAGCTGTTGTTTTTACACCCAGCTCAAACCAACAGATTCAATCACTGGCATAAGGCAACCCTGAGAGCGGAAGGGCTGCTGTGGTCCTGCCACAGCTGCCTGCTCTGTGGCATCAGGCTGTGAAGCAGAGCTGGGCTGAGCCAAGGCCCCAGTGACCAGCTCACAAGACCTTGCACAAAACTGGTAGGACTCAGCTTCATCTTCTTATCTTCCTCTACAATCTCCTTTCAACAATTAGGCACTGAGACCAACGTGCAGGTGCGCAACTCTGGGTGAACAAGCCAACACTCAGGGTAAGGGAGACATTGTCCAAGCCATGTCCATGGTGGGTGGCAGTCTGGAGACAATTCCTTGCTGGGTTTGCAGGTGGAGCCTCTCTGTGCTTCAGCTCAGCTTCCTGCCTGGCCCCTCGTTCCTCACTAGGCAGTAGCTCAGCTCCTGTAGCAGCAGAGTAACTGTACAGCAGTGTGCCCAGGGCAGGACAACCACGCCATGCCAGATTTCCCCTTTTCTTTCTTTACAAGTGAATAATGTTAATCCACTTTTATTTCACTCATGTCTCCTGAGATGATGAAGCGCATTCACAAGTAGAACATGCCCTGTCATGCATGTGACTTAAACAGCGTTATGTATATTTTTACTTAAACGCAACTTTCCATCTGATTTTGAATCCTACATAGTTATGTAAAGCCATTATTATCAAAAAGTAGGAGATAATAGAAATACATTAGAAATGTGAACTCATTACAGAAGAGTCAGCGTAAGCTAGAAATTACAGCAGAAAAAAGAATGTTTTATACAAATACAAGAAAAAGCATCTTTCTTTGTGTATAAGAGAGGTCTAATAATACTACAAAAAAAGTATATCCATAATTTGAAGTCTCAGTCAAAATGATAATATGAAAAATATTATGTTACTGCTGTCTGGGACTTAAAAAGATGTCAGCTTCCACAGTTCCTATGGAAATCAAGCAGCACGTTTTTAAACTGCAGGTTACTAGATTAAAACAAACAAAACATTGCCATTGGCACATTATACAAATCAAAGAAGAAGAGTTTATTCAGTAAATAAAGCCAAAACAGACAAATTATTAAATGCAGCTACAATATGGTAGTAGTTCTTCATGGCAAAAATCTCCAGACTCATTTAACGTAATCCATACATAGGAACTTTGATAAGAATTTCATGCAATAGAAGGATTATTTGAGGGGGATGAAGTGAAGGAAAACCTTGTATGTCATGAGCTGTTATTCAGACTTGAAAGCATAAAAGCTTGACAGTTTTAAAAAGCTGATACTATGCCCATTCAAGGCATATTCCACTCATCTCCTGGGCCACTCACTATTTTCTGCACTTACATCTGCAGTAACTATCTCAGGCAAGTGAGATACAATGCGTTGTCAGCCAATCTCTAAAGAAAATAAATGGATAAACAAGTGTTTTGGTTTCTTGGTTCCCTAATGGTTGTTAGCACGTGTGGGAGCCTATTCTTTCATCTTCATTTTCCACAGTAGTTCAAAAGAAATCTTGCAAACAGTGAAAATATTTTTTGGAAGCTTTTACTCTGTGGTAGAGACAAGCCAATGTTCAAATCTGGATTTAGAGGCTCAGACATTTGGGACACATTTGGGGCTTGTGAGCAGGTTTTGCATGTTCCAAAGGCAGAAGCAAGCTCAAGCATTTGGGTTTAAGTTTGAGCTTTGTTGCCAAGGCCTTTTCAGAGGGGGAAGGGAATGGGCTCTCTGCATAGATGATTTCACTGCTTACTGTGATAGTATCTTTATGAAAGATGTCTTCATGCTTCCCTTCAGCTTTCCTCTGTCCTCATTTTTCCCTCATTCCTCTTCTACTTTTAAAACATAACAGTGGACAAATGCATTTTTGTTTTTCAAATTCTCTGTACAGCCCAGTATGCAAACACATTTATATGCAAATCAGTTATATAAAAATGCTGTGTGTTATCTCCAAGACCCTATCGGAAATGCAGCATTTATGCTGCAGCAGGTAATACTCAGTCAAATATTCCAGTGATTTTTGTATTGTGTCTGAAGTGAATTATGGAGAATTGTTGAGGGTGAGACATGACCTTTAAGCCCATTAAGTATATTAGAGGCTGATTGTTGCACAGCCTTCCAGGATAGTAACTAATTGCTTCTAAAGCAACCCCGGCACTTCTGATATATTTTTTTAATTATTATTATTAATCTTGTCATTTTATGAGTTCCTTATTCTTTGATTAAAAATTTTGTTCTCTTTTTCAATTAACATTCTTTTTTCATGTTCCATGTTTCTGCTTTAGTCCCATCATCCGTGCTATGATTAAAGATGATGCATTATCAACATTAAATTATCATACATCATTTAACACTCAAGACAGTCTTTTCTCTTTTTTTTTTAATATTTCTTTCCCCCCTTCTTATTCCTTTGTGTTAAAAGCTATGAATACATGAATTTTCAATTTGGCCTTATTTTTCTCTAAAAACCAACCAAAATTTAAAGTCTATCACATTTTTTTCTTTGAATGTTGCGTTATCACCTTAACATTGAAAATGCAAGAACAGAAACCAGCTTTAAAAAGATTTTATGCTTACTTCAAATGAAGTCAGTATGTGTTATAGGATAGGCATTTTACCTAGTTTTTAAAGTAATGGTTTATTTCCTCATTTTTCCGTGAATTTTTAACTCTCAAAAGAAAATCAAGTAGAAATTCATGTCTGTCGAGCTCAATCTGATCTATCTGCTTAGAGATATTTTGTAGCCCCCTGGTGTAACCTTGGGTTGAGGAGGCAGTCTGGATTTTGGGTGAGCTGGAGGAAAAAGGGAAAGTGTCAGCTGTGGGTAACTGGTAGGTGGTAATAGTGCTCTGAAATGCTTCTCAGGACATACTAGAGGAAGGGTAAATCCAAGCTCATTTATCAGTGCTGATGGAAAAATCTGTGCTGCCACCAGCCTGATCCACCAGCATTTGTGTGGAAGGAAGGAAGGAGCGAGCTTTCACTCTTTTCTTGCAAGCTGGGATGTGACTGGCACAAGAATCCCTCTCCCACATTGAGTATTACCATATTCTGCCTGTATCCATGAAAAAAAATGTGGGTGCTATTTGAGCAGGAAAGCATTGCTTAGCATAAATGAATTTATAATTCCTCCTTGCCTGTACTTGGTGAAACATGGCATGAGACAGACCTGAAACAGCTTGTAAAAGCAAATTCAGAAAGAGTCACCAGGATAGCACACTATTAACTGAATTTCAGATAAGAAAGCATGGGAAAAACAAAGGAATAAATATTTAAAGATGTCTAAATGGAGAGCAAGAATTTTACTCCATGGGTCTTCAAAAAACATAAATGCCTACAATCTGCCCTGCAGAGAAAAAGAGATCTCCAAAACCACTTGCCATTAGAGCTGCAGGTCCTGCAAATCTCTGAAGGTACTCTCAATTTTATCTGAACTTGTAAATATCCATTTCAGTGCTGTTTCACTGGGTTACTCTGATCTGAGATCTCTGGTCAGATTCTTGAGTAAAGGACAGTAATACATGGCAAAGAGAATTTTTAGAAGTGATTATGAGCCACTGTGTTTGCATCCTTCGGAACTGGGGGTGCCACACTGCTGCGATGAGCAGGTCTTGGAAATTCTTGACGTTTATAGGAGATAACTTCTTGTCACAGTGAACCAACTCAGAAAGATGCCCTACTGGACTTCCTATTTGTTGTTGTTACTGATGAGAGATGTGGTGGTAGGTGGCTGTCTTGGCCACAAAGATGATGAAAAGGTTTAGTTAAAAATTTTCAGTTTAATGTTATAAAAAAAAAAAAAGTTGCTACTCTGGACTTCAGGAGGGCAAACTTTAGGCTGTTGAGGGAGCTTCTTTGCAGTGGACCCTGGAAATCTTCTTCTGAGGGCTTAGGAGTGAATGAACCCTGGGTAGAATTTAAGAACTACCCTTCAGAAGCACAGCAGCAGGTAACTGCACTGTGTCACAAGTCAAGCAAGCTGGACAAAAGACCAGCTTGGCTAAACAGCAAACTCCTCATGGAGCATGAGAGGAAAATGCAACTGTGTGACTTCTGGAAGTGAGGTCAGGCTTGGCATGAAGAGTACAGAGCCATGATTTGTATTTGTAAGAGGGAAGACACACTCAGAATAGAAACACTCAGAGTAGAAACGTGCCAGTGTTGTGCGGGATAACAAGAGGGGTTTTTTTTGAGTACATTAGTAGCAAAAAAAAAAAAAAAAAGGACCGATACTTGTTGAAGATGGTCATCTGACAAATAGGGATGATGAAAAAGTGGAGGCACTCAATGCTTCTTTTGACTCAGTCTTTAATAACACTGATAGGCTACCAGATCCCCTGGTTGGAGCACCATAAGTGTGGGAACAGTGCCTTTCCATTTATGGACAACAAAATTGTAAGGGACCAGTTGTACCAGCTGAATATTCAAGTCCATGGTGTCTGATGGGATTCATCCCCAAGTACTGAAGGAGCTAGTGGGTGTGATGGCAGGATGTTTCTTGATCACCTACCAAAAGTCTCGGGCTCTGGGAAGTTCCTTTCTGACTGGGAGCCAGTCAGTGTTCTTTCACTCCACAAAAAGGGTGTGAGGGAAGACCTCGGGAATTGTAGACATGTTAGTTGGTTCCAGGAAAAATTTTGGACAATATTATACTGGGTATTATTGAAAGGCATTTAAGGAACAATGCAACATGGGTTCACAAAGGGAAAGCCATGGTTAGCTAATTTGATATCCCTCTGTGATAAAGTCACCCACCTGGGTAGATGTAGCCTTTCCTGTTGTAGTAAGGCTTTTGATACTGTCCCTCACAGCATCCTTCTGGACAAGCTGTCCAGCTGTGGGATGAGTGGGTTCCTGGTGTGCTGGATGAAGAACTTACTAAAGGGCAGGGCTTAAAGGGTTGTAGGGAGTGGGACTACATGTGCCTGGTGATTGGTCATCACCGGTGCTCCTCTGGATGCAGCACTCGAATTCACCATTAGTGAGTTTTCTGATTATACCAAACTGGGAGGTGAGAGATGAAAGGCTTTCCCAGGTGTCTAGGTAGGCTGGAGCATGGGACAATAACTAATGGGAAGAAATTTAACTAGTCAAAATACTGGATTCTGCACCTGGGACAGAGTGTCACTGAGCACTAATATGAATAGGGCAAGGAGTGACTGGAGACCAGCCTTGCAGAAAGGCATCTGGAGTGCTTGTCAGCAGCAGGCTCTGTAGGAGTCAGCAGGGTGCCCAGGCAGCCAAGAGGGAAAATCCAGTTCTGGAATGCATCAAACCCAGAATAAACAGTCAGTCAAAAGGGGTAACTATCCAGCTGTTTTTGGCATTGATGCGGCTTCATTTTGGATACTGTGTGCAGTTCTGAGCACCACAATTTGAGAAAGATGTGAAGGTCCTCAAATGCATCCAGAGGAGGACAAAAATCTGGTGAATGGACTGGAAGGAATTTCTTGTGAGAAACAACAGAGGGCTTTGGGATTGTCTAGTTTGGAGAGAAGGCGGCTCAGGGGAGCCTCATTGCTCTCTAAAGCTTCCTGAGGTGGGGATGTGAAGAGGGATTCAGTGACAGGACACATGGGAATGGTTCAAAGCTGCACCTGGGGAAGTTTAGACTGGACAGTAGGAAGCATTTTTTAACTGACAGGGTGGTAATTCCCCAGAATAGGCATCCTAGAAAGGTAATCGTTGCCCCAAACCTGGGAGTGTTTAGTAGGCGTTTAGACAATGCCCTTAATAACAGCCTTTAACTTTTGGTCAGCCCTGAATTGGTCTGCAATTGGACTAGCGATAGTTTTAAGTCCTTTTCCACTGGAATATTCTGTTCTGTTCTATTTTTCCAGATAGAATATAACAAGGTTTGAAGAGTCATCAGTTAAAAACCATCAGACTGAGAAAATATTTAAACTGCAGTGTTTGCCATGGAATTCTGAAGCAATTCAGATCTGCCCTGCTCTCAAATGCTCTCCTGGGACATTGCGAGTTAAATTAGGATTCTTAGTCTGGTGCTTGGTCTGATTCTGTACAGCAGTTCTTACATTACAGTCTAACTTTGCAATTTGAAATATCTAATTTCAATCTTTATTTTTGTTGGTTCAAACAAAGGTTTTACCAGGGCCAGGATTTGATAATTAATAAGCTTTGTAATAAGGGCTTACTTGTTTTCTTAAGAGTTGTGGTCAAAATGACAAGTGTTCTGGAGAATCCTACAGTTTGGACACAATGTGTTTTAAGTAGTTAAGTTTTATGAAGTGCCTTCAGTTGGATTTTGGTTTGGGGAAAATAAGACATGATATTTAGCTTTGTTACTAGGTATTTTGTACAGGGACATATAATTCTTCAATAACAAGAAAGCCTGGCAGCTTTCTGGGTTATCTAGCTGCTAGGCTTAGCTTACCCCCAAAGCAATATTTCATAATAAAAATAGAGTTAATATCCATCCTACCAAATCAACTTACAATTAGTCAAAAAGAGGATGTCATTTCCTCACTGGAGTGAGAGAGAAAAACTCTCTTCTATGGAATCTGTCATTATTTCCTCTCTATATTCTCACTCGCTAAAAACAAAGTGTTTAAAATAGGGTAGTCTTTTATGGTATTTTCTAGATATATGTTTGGGCATAGTAGGTGTGAGTGCTTAAAACACATGATCCATAAAAAATGCTGTTTCTTGAATGACATCTAGCAATAACAAACTGGGATGAAAGTGAAAATAATAACCTGCATAAGTGCTGCAGAAGGGTGTTGAAGGAAATATTTACCACCATTCAGGGAACTTCAGGAAGAGTAAAAGTAACCACAAATGACTAAGAAGCCCTCCTGTGAATTCTGTTCTTCATAAACTCTGCTTTTCAAGGTAAAACACCAAAGGCATATTTCAGTCTGTCTGCGCATACCTCTTCCATGTGCCAACATTAAATTCCACATGCCAGCTTGGTTTTGCATCCTCAAATTCTTTTTTAATCCAATTCATGTCCTACAAGTAACAACTTTAAAAATCCTCCTGCTTTTGTCATCCATAAATTTTGATGCACTCAATATCAAATCAATTTCTAAATCACTAATATAAATGTTAAATAGAAAATAGCTCCAGGCAACCTCATCTGTCATATTCTGCCAGAAGGATCCTTTGTCATTTATTAAGATCCTTCAGGGGCCCTCTTACTACCCATTATTAATCCGTTTTTCCTGACTGGTCTTCATAATTCCCTCATGACTTTTCCTACTAGTTCCTTATGATCTATATTTGGAAAAGTGCTGCTAATATAAATGCAAATCCACTTCACACTCTTAACCTGTAAACCATATCAGATAAAGATTGCATTATTCTCTATGATATGTTTCCAGTTTCATGCTGACACCACTCTTTACCTACAAATATTATGCTTTATATCTAAGTATGAAGGTGTTATCCCAACTCAGACAATATTAAACATTGGCATCATTTACTTTCTTAGCCTTTGCCCAAATGATAGGGTTGGTCCTCTAGTTTTTACTAACAGGATGATTTCTTGTGATTCAAAATGGAAGATCAGAGAGAACTCCCAGGCATGTCAAGTAATTCCTTCTCTAAATCACAGGCATTTCACCTTCCGTGTTTCTCAGCTGCATCACACTTTCTCACTTGCTATGGGTGCTGCTTACACCATCAGGTTAGAGACAACGAAGATCAACTAACTGTGCTCCCCCTCTCAACAACTGCAAAGATCAGGCATGTCAGGTGGGTGTTTAATTACCCTGCCATTATCCCATCACCAAAAAATGATTGCTTTGTTTTTTTAGCAGGCAATTGCAGTTGTTGCCTCTTACAAATACTCATTTATCTCACCTCTCCTGCTAGTTATGTTTTCAACATCTACAAAAGCACTGTGTAGAGAGTGAAGAGAACCACCATATCAACTGCTTAGGGACATTGAGGAGGTCAAATTCCAGTTCTAAATTAATGCAAAACAGAGATTTTACTCTTATTACTGAAGCAGTGGCCAGAACTCCTTCGCTAAGGTTCAGGTGCAGTTGCACAGCTGTAGAGGTGGGTTTGGAACTTTGCAGTGAGGAAAGGGAAGCAGACAGCAGCTGGAACAGATTGGCCCTGCAGGATCTGCTAAGGTGGGTTTCTCAGCGGGACAGGTAAGCAGCAGTCGGCTGCATTGTGCCAAGTGTCACACAGCCAGACAGCCTGGGGTACAACACTGCACCAGCTCTAGGGAGAAGGGGAGAGAGGTTTTGTGCATTGGGGCTCTTTTCACAGAATGAAGGAAAGGTGTACTGCTTCCTTCAGGCTCAAGGGAGATATTCTTTGGATTCAGATAGCTCGAGACTCAAGGGCCAACTGAGCAGCAGACTAACTCTCGGGGTGACGTGAACCCTGAAAGAGGGAAGGGAATGGCTAAAGGCACGACACTTCTCTGTCCAAACCTGATAAGGCTGTGAAGAAGTTTCTGTGGTGAGTGAATGCGCATATGCTCTACCCTCACTTCCTTTTCCCACATATAGTTACAGTACCTCTCTCTGGTACTATAACATATGCCTATTTGAAGTACAGTGCAGCTGTTATTTTAAGAAGAAAAGCTGTTTAACTGGGTAATTAAACAGAATATTGTTTCTACCACTTATAGAAGCTTTTTTAATATTTAAGGGAAATGAAGGCAAGTCACAATACGTGCAATTTCCAGCCAAAGTGGTGCATACTTATTCTCTGGTAAGAGAAACTGGCTGATTTTCCAAGAACTTACTGAATTCTCAGAAGTTAACCATCTTGTTGTGAAGGAAGGGTGGGAATTTTGGCAGAACCTATGCCCGGCTAAGAAGGCAGAATCTTATTGAACTAAAATACAAAGAGAAAATGTATAAGAAAGTAGTGGAAAAAAAAAAAAAAAATTGCCTGGGTTCTTTGGGATAAAACTGGTAAGGCAAGAGCCTGTCTGGAGGAGAGATGGGTGAGGGACATTTAGCACAATAATAAGGGTCTTTACAGTCACAATATTTGCAAAACAAAACATAGGAAGAAGTATGGATTCATTGATGACTAGAGGGGACAACAATGAGCATATGTGTTGAAAATACTAAAGCACTGAATGTCTTAAACCAATTAGCAAAGCCTTCTCCCACACTTCCATGTTTACCAGCAGAATTTGAGAAGGGGGAGTGCAAAAAGCAGGGAAGGAATAATACATTAGGGACTCCTTAGAGAAGCTGAACTCATTGTGATCTATGGAGGTAATGGGATTTACATAATGATGGTGGCAGAGCTTGTGGATGTAACGGTGATATTATTATCATCATCTGTGAAAAAATTTGGCAAACATGTCAGGTCTCTCTTAAGTGGAATAAGTCATACTCTATGCCTGCTTTCAAGAAAGGCAGGGTGGAGGACTCAGGGAGTTATAGGCCAGTCAGCCTCCATTCAGTTGCTGGGAAAATCATGAAGCATGTTCTCTTGAAATCCATTTCCCAGCTTGTGAAGGACAAGAAAGTAATTAGGAACGGTCAACACGGATTTGCAAGGGGCAACTCTTGTTTAACCAACCTGGTGGCTCTCTGTAGCAAAATAATTGGTGATATGGATAAGGACAGAGTGGTGATTTTGATGAACATTGATTTCAGTGAGGCCTTTGACTCTGCATGTCACAGCATTTTCGCTTGTAAGCTCAGGGAGTGTGAACAGGACAAATGGACTGCTAGAAACCTGGCTGGACTGTCAGGCATGGAAGGGAGTAATCAGTGGTGTGATGTCTGGCTGGCAAAGGGTGATGAGGAGAGCAGTCTTGTAGTCTGTACACCAACACTGGAGTTCACATTGATCCTGGTCCTCATCAATGACCTGAATGGTGACACACAAATCATTCCTAGCAAAATTCACAGATTAGGGGCAGTGATCAACACAATGAATAGCAGTTTCAATGTAGAGAGACCCTGTGAAATTTGAGAACTGGACCAACAGATACCCACTGAAATTTAACAAGAAAGGCCTGCAACCAGAATGAGATTTCCCACTCATTGGTACCCGCAGACACATGATGGGCTGGCCAGCTGACTTTCTGAGAAGGACCTGAAATTCCTCCTGGAATCATCAGTAGAGTGTACTCCTGAGTGAGTGTGAACCCAGAACATGTTCTCAGTGCAAACAAAGGAAACCGAATTAGTTTCATTAGGGGGATTACGGTCTGCACACTGGAGAAAAAGAGTGTACCCCCCTACTTGGTCATGAAGCCACCTCTGTAATACTGGGTTCAGTTTTGGTTCTCTCATTTCAAAAGGCATGGTGTGGAAACTGAAGAGTGTGAAATAGTGGGTTTTAAAGATGGTCAGGGACTAAGATGTGTGACCTACAGAAATAATTTCTGGGAATTTTTTTATTATACAGAATCACAGAACAGTTGGAGTTGGAAGGGACCTCTGAAGATCAGCTAGTCCAATTACCCTTTCCAAAATTTGACTAGACAAAGCCAGGACTTGCTCATGTTGGAGATTAGACTATGAGACCTCTAGAGACACTGTTCAAACAACAGTTCCATGATAAGAATCATTCATGACTACAGCTTTTGTGTAAATATATTACCAGAAACTGAAACATAATGATAACAGCAATCTTTATGTTAGGCAGATGTACAATAACAGCAACCTCTAGATTAGGCAGATGTACAATTTCAGCTCTCTTACTCTGTGTTGCAGAGTAGTTTTGGGGGCCCGCAAATCCGAAGACATCATGGCAGTTGGGTCCTGGCTGTTGAACATCCCTATCTGAAGAGAAACAAGATGGAAGCCTTTGCAAAACTGCCTTTGAAAATACTTTTTTATACAAATATAGAAAAATAAATCTACCAAAAAAAAGGAGGAACTAAAAGGTAACAAGATACAGTAAGACAGATTCCGTGTTCGTGCATGGAAAAAGTTACATTCAAATATTGTCTGTATTATTCAGAATTTCCAAGAAAGTGCCCCATGTAACTATTCTAGGAAGGTCTCGGCCATCTGTATAGTATGTGAAGAGAAATGACAGTAGACAGAAATTCTCTTCTGGCAGATGATGATTTAGTTTAAGTAGTTCACTCTTATGTTGTTATTGCTGGTGATGACTATAACCCTCCATGGATGCAAAGTTGTTGATGTTCAGAGAACTGCAGTTGATGCAGCATGTTGTGGTACCTTTCCAGAGTGGCTGTGGTTTGCACACCTCATGGCAATTTACCTCCCCTCTGTACTCCCCTACAGAGCAGATCCAAAATGATTGTGGTGAATGCTTCAAGTGAGTTGATGACTAATGTGCATTTACAGTGCATGTGGAGGAAATCGAGCTGATTTCTAAATACACTATATAATGGTAACCAAACTAGTCGAGAAAAGAGAAAATTTGCTCATGTGAAAATATGTGTCATGGCAGCTGGATTAATTCAATTGCCTAAATTACCTTAAGAGCTGTTGCATTTTACTGCAATTTAGACCTCTAAGATAAGCCCTACATGTCCACAGTTCCATTGGAGAGCTCTGTAATGGAGTAATCTAGGACTGACTTGTGATAAGGCTTCAGCCTAAGGCCAAGTTTTCCAGAAAGCAAGACAATAGATATTTTTAAGATGATCAGTTTGTTAAACGCTGAGTTATTCTGGAAATTACTATGGATGAAATAATCACAAGCATGTACCTGATGAGGATTCCATCAAATTAAAAAGTATGCTTCACTAGTGACCAAATCTCACTGCAGCTGCATTTAAATTGCATGAGTCCTCTTGAAGCATACTGTAGTGAGGATGACATCATTGGGAGTTTTTCAGGCTTCAATTGGATTCAAACATTCTCCTGGGAAGACCAGGTTGCTATAATTCTCAATTTGTAATGTTGCCATCCACAACAGCATGACAACTATTGTTGCAACATCTCCTCTGGGGAATTAAAATGCAAACATATCTCAATCATGTTGTTTAGATTTAAAGGAGTAAATATATGAAATAAAGAAATATCTAGATGACTCTTACTATGGCATAACTGGTATTTCAGGAGCATTATAGTCTAAGGCTGAAATTCAGATGAAGAAAAAATTTGTTTTCACTGTACTTAAACAGATGCATAGCTAGGTCCTGAGTCAGATGTTATTTATAGGGAGTTATTGTCCTAATCTTGTCAAACACAACTGTTTTCTTTGTGGGACCATCAAGAGGGGGACCAGAAGAAAATCAGAAGTTGAACTTCAGGTTTTCCCTCTGCCTCCACTGTTATTCCCCAGATTCATTTGCAAAGCAATTGCCAAACCCATAAGGATATTGAAAATATGTAGACTTCATATTATTTTAAGACCACAAGCCTCAAGTATAGTTGCATCAGTATAATGCACACTGGTGATACAGCTGGCCAATAATCCATGTTCTATACAGGGATTGTTTTGGACCCAATGAAAAGTGGAGCTGTGGTGCCTCCTACTGGCTCTGTTTATGTCTCTTTTTCCTACCTGTTGTGTTTGATGAAGGTTGCCATCAGACCTTTGAACTATTAGTGCAGACATAATGATGGTAATGAGTGCCTCAGATAAGGTCTCTGATATGAAAGACTAGGAACTATATAAATTTAAAAGAAACTTAAAATGATGAAAGCAATAAAAGACTCCAAAATATATGTCCAACAGGAACAGTGTATGCATTTTATCTTACAATCCTGCTTACCAAGTGGATAAGGACTTTTTTGACAGGTTATTTCATTTAATGATATAACAAAACTGAATATGCTTTTTACATTGATTGTACTCTAACAACCAAAAAGGTCCTTTGATTCAAATATTGTTCTTATTCAAAACTAGCTAAGCAGTATCACAAGAATAATTAATTTTTCTGGTGCTACTGCTTTTCCACAGGCTGTAAATTGTACCAGACATAATTTTACATTGCTCTAGGGATGAAGTGCCTGATAAGTCATTATGTTTGTAGAAGAATTTATGTCTCAGTATGTATTTAGCCTTCCCATGCAATTTAGATAGGACACTATAAATCAACATGTTCAAAATATTTAACAAAATAAATCCCTTATTATTTAGGAAAAAAATAACACAGTGTTTTCTCGGTATCTAAAATTATAGCTTTTAATACAAGAATTGATCTAACAATTGCAATAACAGTGTTCATGTGCCACATGCTGGATGTAGGTGTCTCTTTTCCTTTGGCCACTATGTCAGACAGTAGCATCCCTGAATAGGTGCTAAGCAAGTTTTCATAGTTTTCTGAAAACTCCAGGCACAATCATCGATTTGGGATGATTAGGCCTATTCTTGGGCAGTACACACTCAGCCCCACAGTCGGTCCTGTAATTTAAACAGACCCTTCTCAACAGCTCCACGTGCTCCTGTCTTTGCAAATCGTATCCTCAAAGACAAATTTCATTCACATGGATTGGCTTAAGACAGGTAAGTACATGATTATTATGTTTTACCTTGGACTATTTGTCCCCGAGAAAACACAGGAAAGCCACTGTGACAATACTGGAGTTTCATTTAAATAAATGTGTAGCATGAGATAGCAACTATACAGCAACTACGTAGATAGTGGAAACAGAGCTTTCAGATCATTGTGACCTTAAAAAGCACAGTTACCCTGTGCTACTTTTTTGCCGGCAATTCAAACAATTAGTAGGACTGTCTAGCACGATCCACGACACACAGCTTTCACAGCTTACAGCTGCCATGCAGAAGGAAAGAATTGCATTGGGAACTTGAAATGCACTAAAAATATAAACAGGGACCAGTAAGGGAAATCACAGCACAGATGTACAAATGATCGTAACACTCCTTGTCTGCGCTGAGAAGATGAAAGAAAAAACTACTAATTCATAATCTAGTTTCTTGAACTCATTCAAGCTTAGGACACAAAAAACCTCCACAGTATAACAGAGATCACAAATGCTAGACAGAACCCAAACAAGTTTCTAGCTCAGAAAGACAAAGGACAAAACCCAGGAAAAAACATGTAGAAAATACAGTGTTTCCTACTGAATTTCATCCACAGTTCCTCTCAGGCTCTGGTTCCAACTTATGCAAAAAACTGACTTTTACTACAATATTTCTTTAGGAACATGATAAATCACTTGACAGGTGGAAGAGCCTAGGCAAAAAAAGGTGAAGCGACATATGCTGACTGTAGCTCATCTGTCCTCAGCAAAAGATGTTTTTCTCATGCAACATCCCTGATTGAAGTTACACAGATACCCTGCATTTCCAGTTGTTATTCACACCCGTGTTGTCTGAGAACATCGATATCAGATACTACCACAAATAGAAATGGTTTCACAAAAGTGTGAAAAGCCAGGTCTCTTAATAAGGAAAATGGAAAAAAAATATTTTAAGTGTGTGTATGGAACAGAAAATACATGAGGGTACTTTATCAGGTGCTTCAATTTATTCCTCTTTTTTCCAGCCATGATTTTGTCACTATAAGTAATTTTGTCATGTGAGCACTCCTCTTAGCCTGTAAGGTCAGCTCAGTTGATAAGGCATTTTGAATAGAAGTTACTTCAAATGGGCTTTTTATAGCACCTGTTAAAATGGTTCCTTGATTTTAATGGCAGATTCTGGGCACTCTGTCAACAAAAATAACTTACACCATTATTAAGCATGGCCCAGAAAATTACTCCCTTTTTTTTCTAGTTTAAGTTTAGTTTTACATAGAGCAAGAGTTATGTTGCAAATTGGTAAAATTTCTGTCTAGCTGCTGTCTAGAATGGATTGTATTAAGAAGTGTATTGCATTACACCACACATTGTGTCAATAACCATATAGAATGAGTATTTTAGATGTTTTCTAAAGTATTATATTGAACTGCTTAGTGTAGCTCTCAAACCACCAGCATAATTAAGATATTTAAGTTATTGATGCCATTTGTTTCTCATTTTTTAACACGACCCACTTAATTCTATATTTTATAAAAAACTCATGAGAAAATATTACTGACATATGTGAGGACACATGGTTTTGGAAACATTACTTTAATCCCCAGGAAGTAATCTAATAAAAATAGATTTTTCTCCCTCAAGTAGGTATCTGAAAAAAGGCTATATCTATTGGATATAGAAATATCTTTACAGTAGCAACTGTCAAAGCTCCATTTTAAGTAATAAAAAGCTTAATAGAGTTTACCTTTGGTTAACGATATTTTCCTCTCCCTCTAATTTTTGACTAAATATCAGGTGTTAATATCATAATCAAGTGTGCTCCTACCTTACTCCTATAAATATCTGTGTTCTTCCCTGTAGAATGACACCAGAATTGTACCAGATGTGAGTTTGACGTGATGCCTTTTACATTCAGATTTTACAGACTGAACCTCCAAAGACCTACCCACTCCCTTTACTTCTGTTCGCTCCAGCAAATGCTATTGAAATCAATCGAAGTTAAGGCACATATATCTTTGGGAGGTCAGATGTAATACGAGTCTAACAGACTGACCAGCGACTGCTGCTCAGAAAAATGAAATCAGGCCAGCAGAGCTGGTTTGCTGCAAAATCTGAATTACCCGTAATCCAGGCACACCTGGCAAATATCAAAATGCCAAAGGCCTAATGCACTTCTGTGTTACACCAGGTTTATGTCAGGGAAACCCTATATGCCTAAGCAGGAGGCTTTATAGGTCCGAGGGGCTAAGGGTCAAATTCCAACCCTTGTGTGCTCCTCTTCTCTTAAACACAATTATTTTAACCAATTTAGTGATTTATTTTCTATTTTAATGTCCAGCCATGTTTGAAGTCATCCCAAGCAGCTGAAAGTAATCCAAATCTCATTTACTCAGAAGGGAAATTAAGCTTCCGATTTCTACTGCTCAGTTGATCTTTAATAGGTGTTAATAAACAGGAGAGGGAGAAAGGGAGCAGCTCCTCCTTCCTGGAGAGCAGAGGAAGTCCTCCCACACTCTTAGAAGCAAGGGTATAGACAGCTATCTTGGGAAGATTGTTCTGACTTTGCAGAATCGAAATGCTTCATGTTGCAGCATCCAGACATCAGAAAATGTGGGATTTAAAAGACAAACCTTTATCTCAGTTTTTCCTACTGATGCCTGTGTGTTTTTCCCCCTGTTGCCACGTGTCTTATCCCTGTGGTGCTGCCCATCCGGACTTTACCTGTTGTGTGTATCTTACTACAGTTATGTCACAATATCTAATTTGTTAAACACATTTTAAATGGTCTGATATGAGTGAATTCTTGAATGCTATATAGATATTCTCACTTTTAGAAGTTGGGATTCAAGCATAATGATTTTCTAGTACAAGTCAACTCTCTATTTTTTCCTAGGAAAGAAGTTATTTTACTTTGTGGCAGTAATTGCATCAAATATAGTGACTTGAAAGCTTTTCTGCCTTTCCCTTCCCTCTCCTTTTTCTTTGTTTTGTTATCCTGATATTCCTCATTTTCCCTTTGAGCAATTCCTGTTGCAAACAAAATTATTGCTCCATAGTGATAGAACCACAGTCTATCAAGAGGAAGCAAAATGTCACTGGCTGTCACTGCTGTCGTGTGGAGCCTTTTCCAAGGCTGCAGATCTGGCAAGCCTAAGTAATTGTAAATCTTATTCACAGTCATTGTCCCACTGCAATTAACAGAGGCAACGCTCCGGTCCGAGCTCACAAGTTTGTATTTTATAGACCTGTGAGCAGCATTTCAAGGCTTTGCTCAAGTATATCCCTCCAAAGTGAGTAAGTCTCATTAGAAACCATTTATCTGACACATACCCTTACTCCAAATTTTGCACAGTCCTATAATGAAAGAGAACATGGAAAGAGATTTAGGACTGAGTTTGCCTAGCTAACATACAAAAGTAATTTGGCAGCTGAGGCTCCATGAGGAAGGATGTCGGCAGGAAAAAACACAGTCTGGTGCATAATGAATGTTTTTGAAATTCTCATGAGCTTAGGTACTTACTGTCAAGGCCAGCAACCAATGTATGTTATTATGACAATGTTTCCTTTTTTTTCCCTTTCTCTCCAGAATCTGTTTTTAAGCACCAATTGGTCATATTGCAAATAATCAATGGTAGTTAGTCTTGTCAGGTCAAAACAGCATAAGTTATATTTTGCAATATAAATTATTATTTAAATGCTATTAAGTAGCACTAGCTCTATGGTAACAGGCAATGGCACATTCTGTACAAACAGATAAGCCTGCTCTTCCTACGCCTGTATCCAAGGTGCTGGGCTGAGTTTGTTCTCAGAGGGAGAAAGATATGATTACTGAGATAAAACAAAATCACACAGTACAGTCATTGTGGGGAAGGGGGGAGGGGGGAATGTTAAATGTATTTAAACTTCAGGGGGTTAAAACCGTGTGTGCCAAAAATCTCTGAACATGTCAGGATTAATAACAGCTGGAAGAAGGAGCAGAGCTGATTCTCCATTCCTAATGCAGAACACAGCGTTTAAGGTGCCAGGATGCTGATTTATCAAGCTTTTTGTTTCTATCCCAACAGCCCTCCCATGTAATGGGTGTAGCTGATGATAAAGAGGGTCCAGAAATGTTAAATAATAAATTCATTTCTTGCCTCTGGCATAACCAAGGAACATTGTTTCAATACACTGGACTATGTTTCCAAATCACAAGAAAAATCTAAGGTGTAGCAATTAAGCATAAATCAGTCAAAAACTCGAACAATCCAGGGACACACTCAATAAAATAAAAATCGAAAAGCAATCTCAGTAATGCAAGGGAACAGGAAACTCAGAACAAGCATGTGGCTTTCAAATAAGAACACAGTGCTTTTGAATGAAACCTTCTGCAATAAGATCAGAAAACAAGTCTCTTAGATCCATGAGGTGTAAAATCTGAGGGAAGTGGCATGTGAGTGACACTGGCTGATTGCATTTCAAGCTGCAATTGAAGTCAGGACCTTCAACATAAAAATCTGTGTGTATCCTACTCTAAATACTCAAATTTCGCTAATCAGCATGATGGTATGTTTTCATCTTTTGACAGCCAGTAGGGCCACTTCTTTGATGGTGTTTATACACGTCTCATATGGGTAAAGCAGCCTATTCTAAGTGTTTAAAAGCCCCTAGTGTTATGCTAATGAGAACATTTTACGGTAAATTCTTGCACTAACTAAAAAGAATATACCATCCATAGATGCATTAATATATTTTAATGGATATATGCTAGAAGATGATGAAACCTTCCATTTTCCCCACAGGCTTCTTAAATCTTCCTTGTATCAATTGCACTGTCAATGCAAGTTAGTGCAACGCCTACTTCCACTATCAATTTCCAGAGGTAGGAAGTAGAGCTGTTAATTTCTGATAATATATTATTAGTCCCTCTAATGAATAATAATTTCTACTTAAAAATCCCAATTAATTTTATGTTACATTTCTTCTGCAATAGAAACAAAATGGCAAAACATCTTGCTCCAAGACTAGGAAATGGATCTGCAGCAGATGCAGGAGAGCAGCCTTTCTATGTGTCTGTGGTTCCTGCAGGGACTTAAACTGACACTGTGCTGCTCTAAGGACTAAGCTTAGGCTGCTTAAACAGACCCTAAGCCTACAATTTAGCAATAAGAAAGTTTGAAAACAGACAAATCTGTACCCCACCACATGCATGAATAAATGCCATAAAAATAGCAAGGGTGGTAAATGCAATAGCATATGATATAGTGATGTAAGACCTCATATCTTTTCGGCAGCCTGCCTTTCATGCTAGGTGTAACAGGAGTTATATATGGTTATCATAGTGAGAATAAATCCTGTAAATTATTCTGGGATAAAACTAGTAAAAGAATGATGTGCAGTTTTTTTCCACAAGACAAGCCAGACACTCGAGAGTTTTCCTTTAACCCAAACCACATTTTGTAATGAAGCACAACTCAAAGCTAGAGCCAGCAAAAAAATCAGTCCCAAAACTGTCACTGAAACTGTGACTGATTAACAGCTGGATGGAGAGCAGTTGACCGCATGGATTTGCCATCAGAATGCCACTGTCTCAGTGGAAACTGGGTGGGCAGGGAAGACTGGCCCTCAGATTTTTAGGGCACTACTGGAGATGTTTGTCACTTCGAAATGAAGCCAGCGTATTTGTTTTAAGGGTGCCTCTAGTTGATGGTGCACTTGGGCTGCTCTGAGTGGAAAAGTTTGACAGGGACCTGCTGCAGACAAGGGACTGTGTTTTGTGCACTCAAAGTGCTCTGGGAATGAGGAGTTTGGTAGAACTGCTGAGTGGTGAAAAGTTTAGACCAATCTCAGTTCCTGTCATGTCCTGGTTTCTGGCCCAAATAGGTTGTGCTTGGGTTGAGACAACAGTACTCCAAATGCAGCATGCAGTGAGCATTCAGCAATGATTACAGAAAGTCTATTCCTGTCTTGCGTGGGACAATTGAAGGCTGGATTCATTGGAAGCTCTAATAAAACTGTTAGGATGGATCAGAGGAGGAGGAGTGTGTGTGCCTCAGATGCTGTGGGAAATGCAATGGCACTTTAGAGTAACTTCCCATATGGGTCTTCTGATTTCTCTCATATGAGCTGAGAGCTTTTCTGAATTTACTTTTTTCCAATGTAAAATAAGTTCGCTATGCTACTTTAGAGGGTGGATTGGGAGGTCAACATTTCCTTAGTCCTATCCCACATTGTCTCAATGTGATAAAAACAAGAAAAGATCACAAAAAAATCCAATTGTAGAACAGCAAGTTATGCCTAGGACAGGAAAAAGAGAAAAAATAAAATATAAAATAGCATTTACTGTCACTGTATCATTTCTAGCCAGATCAAGTTAAAAAGTCTTGCTTCCTATCTTGATAAACCATTAGTAATAGGTCAGGAGTCAGCTACTTCCCTTATCGGCACAAGGAGCTTAAATGTCAACGATTAAATGTTTCCATGGAGATTCCCTGAGCCTCACTAATGTGGGCACATTATTTACACCCACACTGCCGGAGAAGCGATAATGACAGCATGCTTTGTTTGCCCCAGCATATCTGAAGTGCTGCAGCTGGACCCTGAAACAGCATCTCGGAACACTGAGCTGGATCTCAGGGGTGTGAGAGACACCTGTTCATCCGCTTTTTGCCTCTTGCTGCAAAGAAGCAGCCAGCATTTTCCACGTTACGTTCTGGACAGATGACTCCAGTGCAGAGGCACTGTCACAGCTGCTCAGTAGTAACAGATGAATTCTTACAGGAGGCTGCAGTAGGCAGTACATCAACTGTGTGACCTACATAGGCTGCACACAGTTTAGCTGTTAATTTATTTTGTCTGGGGAAAGAGCAGATAAATTCATGATTGGAGGAGTGGGGGAATATCTTGTTTGTTCCAAATTGGTTCAGCCTGGTTCAAGCTGATTATCTTGCATAGGAGTCACTCCAGAGTGACTTTCTCCATTAGTATTAATAACTGAAGTGTGGAAATTACTGGTGTTATTTTGATGCATACTTCATTTGCCATTTAAATAAACTAATTTTCACTCCTTTCCACAAGTATGCAAGTCAACAAGTTATGATGATAAGGCTGTAAGTGAATTTTGACGTCACATACACATTTTTATAGCACTGTCCTGAATATTTACTTTTCATTTATGCTGGTGTAGGAGATATTTTTAGGCAAAACAGAATCAAGTGCCATGGGATTTTATACAGCACATTCTGCAGCTTGAGCAATTTCATACAGGTGTCTGCCAAACTATTTTGTTAGGTAATCTATTCAAATATTTTGATGCATGATAACCTAATAGAACACACAAATACACATTTTAAAGCAGTACAGACGTGTTTACTGATGAGCAATAATAAACTACACCCTTTTGCATTAAAGAAAGCTTCATAGTGAAATCTGCCTTAGACACTGATTATTGTGCAGATGAAGTAGGTTCTTCCATGGACTGTCTTTTTTCCCTCATGGAAAACACTGGACGACACAATTGGCAAACTTGTATGACAGAAATATCTGAAATTTCTATCAGCTGCCCTGAGCAGCTTAGATTCCTGTCTCCTACACTAGCACTGAATCAGTCCCAGAGCCAAGTGCCTGGACTTGTTGACTTATACTTTTGAGCATGTTCCTGGCTTTTCTGCAGATGCAGCAGGGACCGGATAAAAAGCTTTTCCCTTTCTTTCCAGACACCCCTAGGCCTAGAGGAAGCAGAAGTTTGGTTTTTAGGGAGAGAGGACAGGGATTTCTAGCTGGCCGTAGGCAGAGCTGGAGAACAGAGCAGGACCTATTAGGGCACTGGAAGCTGGCAGATGTGTGTTTCCTGAGTGCTGGATGCTCAGCAAGGCTCTACTGTGCTGAGAGTTTTCCCTTGATTAGAGGAGAGGCAGAGTCTAGACCTGGGTCTTTACTGAACAGCTGGGTTGTAGCCACGCTTTCGCAATATTATTCCTGGAAGTACCACTCTGATGGCATTTCTGGGAAGGTAGCACAGCACCACTGACTTAGTGTACAGCTTAAATTAAATCCTTCCTGGAAATGTGGCTGATGCGTAGGAAGATTCAAAGATCTACCTGGTATCAAATCTGTTAAAGCAATTTGTTTACCATCTAGGAAATGAGAAACACTACTAGAGAGGGCAGTCTTCTGGATGTATAAGGACTGCATGGACAAACTAATTAAAATACAGACTTGGATTGATTGTTACTGACCCTGCTTCAAACAAACTATGCATTGAACATATGCAAGACAGAAAAAAATTAATGAGGCTCACAGTGAATTTAAGAAGAAGGTTCTTCTATTATCAGTGATGTTAATGAACTCAGCAGCTATAAAGAGGATTTTTGATTTGAGTACCCTTTACAATGCCAAACCTGAAGTAAATCTGTCACATTAAAAAAAATAAAAATTAAGTGTAGCAAGGAAATTTCTAGGTATTTTAAATGAAAAGCTGAGCTGGTTTATTCTTGTCACTAATCTTGTTCTGGTTCAGGCTAGGAAAAAGCAGAGTGGACCTCAGTTTCATGGTTGTCAGTGGAGGTGGCTCTCTCAGCATAAAAATTAGCCAGATACAGCCAGTGCCATGTAACTATAAAGGAGTAGTTCTTATCCATTACCACATAAATACAAAGTCTCCGCAGAGAGGTGAGTGGATGAATGTCTGAGAATCCAGTGAATCTGAGAGATGCAGACTTATGTGTAAGGTATTCTTCTTCAGAGGGCCTTGGCCCTTTTCACCTCAGCTGATCTGATTCAGCTGACCAGGCAGCTCACACATGCTTGGTAATGGGATCTGCAGAAACCCAGGGCCGGCACAAAGAAACACTTAAGCTAACTGCAATCAGCTCATTTTTGATGTGTCCTGGTTGGAACTCATATAAACAGAGACAACACCTGGGCTCCATTTAGAATTAGTTCAGGTCCAGCTGGGTAATTAACTTATGGCTGCTCGATGTGCTCTGATGTACCTTCAAACGTACCACATTCCCAGAATCAGGAGTACTGAATGAGAGGAAACACATAAAGGGCATCTCTTTCCACACATCCCCTGCTTGTCTCCCTAGTCCCTGCACTCACACCCACGCCTCTATATTTTAGTCATGACCACCAGTTCTATGCAGAACATATCTTACCTCATCTGTATAAAGATTAAAGACAAAGCATTAAGTGCATCTGGGAACAGAAGGAGAGAAATGTGACAGAGTTGAGGCATAAGAACTGAATTCCAAAGGCCCAACCATATCCCAGGGTGCAAAGTCCCATGCCAGGACACTGCCCATGGCTTTGCATGGAGGAGAGTAGGTAATACTGCTCCATCCTGCAGTCAGGTCAACGGTTAAACGCTCCTCAAGGGAGACCTTCAGAGGACAACATTTCTCTGAAGATCGTCAGTCCACTTCACTCACCCCTCAGACAAATGGGCTAACTACCATGCAGCAAGGTTTCTTGGAGATGAGATGCCATTTTTCACAGAGGTCTAGGACTGATACTATTATTTTGACTTTCTTCCCAGTTTGAAATGATAAATCTATATAACAAGGAGTTAGAGAAACAAGTCTGATACTCAGTTTAAATCTAGACATCCAACAGAGAAAAATAATGCTATATATGCCTTGTGAAAGAACATCCTGTTCTATTTTTAAGAACATAAAAGAATATAATCTATAATTCTTTCTTCTACAAAGAATAAGTAAACATGAAGAAAATAACTTTTACTGTGACTCAGGCTTTAACATATTTTGTTTCTTCATGTTTTTTCCCAAAGTTTCTCGCTTGTTCTCTAAGTGCCATGTACCCTTTTAGAGACCCACAGGGATTGCTCTGAATATTCAGTGCAATATTTTATATCTTATTTTTCTTTACATTGTACTTGTGTCAATATGGCAGGTTTTATTACTGTGCCATGTTGTGTCCCGGGCTGTGAAGAACAACTTACTTGCTTTACATCTTCAGCGTGGAAAGGGTTGTAACTATTGATTGTTGTCAGAAGATACATGAGAATCTGACGCTTCAAATAAACCAAAACTTTTACAAAATGAACACTGAATTTTAGCAAGGTTTGAGAGAGAGAAAAACATTAATGTATCGCGTTCAATAATATGACTGCATCAGTATCTGGGAGACATAGCTAGCACAGAGAAAGTATTCTTTCCCTCTGCCTTCTTTTAATTCTATCCTTCTTTCCTCTTACACTAAATGAATATTAGTTTAGTTAAAGATATTTTTTGTTGTACCTTATATATTTATTTATTTTAGTTTGATCTATGGGGCAGCAAAGTTTTATCTGGGCCTGGGAAGGAAATGGGATGATGTCATGTTGCAAAGTTACAGGACTTTATATAGGAATTACAGAATTATTATAAATACTTGCACACACACAAAAAATATTTAAAATTCTTTGCTACTGCTGGCTAGCACATTAATGAATTTTCAGTCTGTGGGAACAAAGAACAAAATAATATTATTTAATTTAACTCTGTGAATTTAAGTATCGTCTTTGATTGGAATCAGTGTTGGTACTTCATTCTGCATTAATTTAAAATCTGTCCTGATTTCTTGCCTGTTTATCTTGCAGATAAGCATGAAATAGAATGATGATGAGTGCCACTACATTTTGCCTGCAGTTTGCTTTTCAGAGAAGTTGGAATAGCACACAACACAAGACCATTAATAAAGATGCAAATTCTGTTCTTCAGACTTTCCCCTTTCAAGACTTTCCCTATTAAATCTTTCACATTTACAGGAGAAGGAACTAGGCAGGCAAGACACCTGAGGCTTCTATCCAGTGGAATAAATAGCTTGTCTGTGTTTCCCTTTTCCACACTCCAATATGTTATTTCTCCTTGCTGTTACACTGAGGACAATGCTGTATTTTGTAGCAGTCTGTGCAGGAGAGCTGTGCTGATGTTCAGAGTTCCCATGAGCTAGCACAGTTCCCCAGGGTTAGTTTGTGCCTTCAGAATTGCTCAGAAAAGCAAGACAGACAGTAAGAGGCTGAAGCAGTCAGCCTGTAATGCCCTGTAGAAAGAAACTAATGTCTAGTAACAAGCTCTCTGGTTTTATCACTAATGCTACTGTACAGTAAGAGGCAAAGAGGCTTTTTTTTTTTTTTTTTTTAAATTCTGTGAAAAATGCATCCTCTCTTTCCCTGGTTTATTCTCTTTGGAATGTGTCCATACTGATGTGTCCTGATATTACTGCCTGGAAGAGACACATGCATGTTTTGGTCATGCTGTGCCTGAATAGAATAGAACTGAATGGAGCTCGGATCTTGCAGGAGATACATGGGCCTGTCTGCATATCACATCTTTGTACAGGCCTTTTGTTGACCCTGAATTTATTATAGATAAGGAGGACCAGGGTCACTAAACTGTTCTGTAGAAACACTTGTGCCCAATTCCAGTAAGTTACTAAGTGTTGTTTATGAGTGTCACAAACAGCATTTGACATTGATACTTGCTGTCAGGGGCAGAGTTCTTGGTGCAACCTGTCAATCCTGCAATGATCCTTTTGAACCAGATGTGAAAGGTGAGGTGTTTATGGGAGCAAATTCCGATGCCCTCTCTTCCCCTAACTTCTACTCATCCAGAAGTGCAAAAACTGATATACTGTGCACAACAGAAAACATTCTCCCAACAAATCTCATAGACTCTTGGTATCACTCTTTACCATTAGCTTGTCTGAGGGTAAATCACAAAGGTCACACCATTCCCTAAAGTTTGCTGGGAAATGTTTTCTAGAAATGAAGCAAAATGTACCCAGAAGTTCTGCCACAGGAAAGATAAGCTTGCAGAAAATGTCCTTTTCTCTCTTTTGCTGTTTAACTCTTAATTTTTTTAATAGCAATTAAATCATGACTAGGCTGTAAATTTAGTTTTCTTTTTGTCAATGTTCTTCTGCTGTGTCCAAGGCATAATTATTCAGGCATATTTCCCAACCTGTCGTTCAGGAAGGATTAAAGACCTCTTGGTTTATACAAGTTATCTGGGTGATGGCATGCTGGTCTCTACTGGTTGCTGGCGATGAGCTGTGTTACTGCCCATGCTGCATCTCAGTCTCAGATAAGTGTGTACTTCCTCACCAGCATTTTTGTCTTCTGTTAGGGATGGAATAATAAATCCTTATTCTTATGAGATACATATCAATCCTCTGACATGATATATGAACGACTATACAGTTGTTATTTATTTAATACACAGTTTCATTTCAAATACATTGCCTGGCCTGAAAAAATCCCCATCAGAACCCCTGCAATTCTGTCAAGTTTACATACATTCACAGTAGACTTTGACTATACAGCATCCTGTTTTTGTTACAACCAGCTGTAGTGGGGTGAAATTCTGCAACAATAAGGCAGACATGGATTCTGACATACAGCATTGTACTGATATCCAGCATTATACAGATCTGCTGTTAGGACTGTCACTGAGAGTGCTATTTCATTAGAGGGTGGCTTACCATTTATTTTCTTTGGGTTTTTTTTAAAGTATAATCTCCATGCCCACCTCTCCCACTCCCCAGGTTTGAATGGGAATTAGACTGACTGTTTTCTGCAGTACTTTTCCTACAATGCTGTTGCAGTGTCACTTCTAGGCAATGTGCACAGGCTTAGTGCAATTAAAACGTGCAAATAAAAACTATGTAGTTTGGCACTCTACGCTTGAAATGTTTCATTTCTAGGTCTAAAATGGTTACTGTGGTTGTGTATTGAAGCTTGTCCAGTACCTAGGAATCTAAATAGCAGTCTATAGTAAAGAGGTTGTTTCTGCAGGGTGCAATAATTGTTTGTCAGCTCTTTGGATTCATGTGCTCAAGTCTGTTAGAGTTATTTCAACAGGAATGCGTTTGACAGCAAATTTTCCCTGAAGTTATGGAAATTTATAAACTGTGTTGATTTTTTTTTTCCTGTGGAAAGAAACTGAGAAAAACTAAGTACTATCAAAATGGAGAATATGCATTTATGTAGAGAAAGGTAGATAAAGGTGTGGTTTCAATGATTTTTTTAATAATTCCATTAAAGCCTGAAATTTAATTAAGTCATCCAGCTACAACACAAAATAAAATTTCTGTAAAGAGAATTTTTCTTATAAAAATGTCATACATGCATACACAGTTGCCTGATGTCCTTTTCAGTTTGTGTGTATTTCTGTTCAGACAGCCATAGGAACCTTGATGTGGAAGGTACCAGCTGTGCCCTTCACCACAGCACAATGCCCATGCACTGACTCATTAGCATCACGCTGCAAACTTGCCTGCTTATTCACTTCATGGCATAGCATAGGGGAATTGGTGACCCACAGTTAGGGTCAGCCTGGCTGAGATAACCCAAGGTCTTGCACGTCTGTCTGCTACAAGCCCCAAAACGTTTGCATGCACCTGAGAAGAAGTACTATTGCTTAATTTCTTTCACATTTTTAGGCACATGTATCCACTCTATTGTGTTCCTTAGCGGTTTTTTTCAGATTCGTGTTAAAGCAGGAGATTAACAAGTGTACTGACTATGATACCACAGATAAATACATTTGCAACTTACCTTAATCTTCCCTGATTTCTTCAGAAAAATTAGGCCCTTTGTATGCAATAGTTTTGTCATGTCTTTCCATGACTATTTCCTAAAGTCAGCTGGACACTCACTGACTTGTAATATAGATATCAGGTTATTTAGTAGTGTTACTGATAGTTTTTTCTTATTATTTTCCTCCCTGAACAACAATATTTGCTTTCCAGTGTTCAACTTGTAGCAAGACAATTGGATTTCTCACACAATGTAACTCATCAAAATCAGTCTTTTTGAACTGATGTGCTGAAGTGTAATCTTCCATCCTTCTCAGTACTTTCTAGGGAAATTTAATCTCTACTTTGTTTAAACAATTTGGACCTATGCATCTGAATAATTACTACACCACTTACCCAGCTTCTTGGACTTCAGCAACGTCCCGTGCTTTCTTTGGTTATTTTCTTTTCTTTCTTAATTTATACAAATACAATTAAGAACTAAGACCCTGAAGCACCAAGAGAAGGCTCCTGCAATTGGAGGCAACCCGACTGCTAACTGATTGGAGCTGCCAGTCTGTGCCCTGTGAGGGACCACACTCCTCATGCTCTTTGAGGCAGGGACTGTGGTACTTTGCATGCCCAAAATGCTGCCGCTGTGAGTATTTGGCTTTTAAAAATATTTTAATTTAGCTCTTGTACCTATTCATAGAAACTTTCTTGTCCCATGCTCAGTGATATTAAGTTCATATGTTCATTGGTAGTTTAACTGAAGACTATGGCACTTTTGAAGCTTAAGCCTAGGCAGTTTTGCTTGATCATGTACTTGCAATTCATATTTTCCTAATTTTGTTTTGTCTTTGTAATTTAAATTTGTCTGGGCTTTGGTTTAGTTTTGTCTGGCTTTTTTTTTTTTTTACATTTTCCACATTGCCATGGAACTCTCTGTAGTTGATGCGTTCACCAATGTCCCACTGTCTGTTTGGCATGCCACCACCTGTTTGTGTCCACTATGCCTCTGCATTGGTACTTCTCTGAACTTTCCAAATAATTTTATTTCTTGCCATTTTGTGCTGCATCAGCATCCTCTGTGTACCATCTCATTCTTCAGTTCCTGCTTGTTTCTGTGATACATTGCAACACGATTGTTTTAATTTGTCTTTAAGTTTTGCTACAATGATGGCTCTTGTCACAGTCATGTTTAGCAGTTCAGGATGCTTCATTTCAAGTCTAGATTTACTAGAAGTGACGCAGAAGATATAAATGGATATAAATGCATTTCTACCTGTACTGGTTGGGCACTGAGATAGAGATGAATCTAACCTCATTCTTTCATCAGGATTTTACAATACCTCCACATCTGCCCTTTTAACATACTTTTCTGCTTCTTTGCCTTTTTTTTTTTTTT